>ML271287.1:2325-24573 GCA_005239495.1 Nicotiana undulata
AGGAGAACCATGAGCATCACTTGAGGACCGTGCTTCAGACCTTGAGAGAAAAGAAGTTATATGCCAAATTCTCTAAGTGTGAATTTTGGCTTGATTCTGTGGCATTCTTAGGCCATATAGTATCTTCGGACGGGATCAAGGTAGATCCGAAGAAGGTGGAGGCAGTGCAGAGTTGGCCCAGGCCGTCTTCAGCTACCGAGATCCGCAGTTTCCTCGGTTTGGCTGGTTATTATCGCCGTTTCGTGGAGGGATTTTCATCCATTTCAGCACCCATGACTAGATTGACCCAGAAGGGTGCACCTTTTATATGGACTGAGGAGTGTGAGGAGAGCTTTCAGAAGCTCAAGAAAGCCCTGGCTACAACTCCAGTGTTAGTTCTACCTACCGGTTCGGGGTCCTATACAGTCTATTGTGATGCTTCGAGGATTGGTTTGGGAGCGGTGTTGATGCAGGATGGTAGGGTGATTGCCTATGCGTCCAGACAATTAAAGGTACACGAGAAAAATTACCCGGTTCATGATCTTGAGTTGGCAGCGATTGTTCACGCCCTGAAGATATGGCGTCATTATATATACGGTGTTCCCTGTGAGATATATACGGATCACCGGAGTTTGCAGCACATATTCAGGCAGAAGGATCTCAATTTGCGTCAGCGCAGGTGGTTGGAGCTACTCAAGGATTATGACATCACCATATTATACCATCCGGGGAAGGCCAATGTGGTGGCCGATGCCCTGGGTCGCCGAGCGGAGAGTTTGGGTAGTTTGGCATATCTTTATGCAGCCGAGAGGCCCTTAGCTTTGGATGTTCAGTCCTTAGCCAACCAATTCGTGAGGTTGGACCTTTCTGAGCCTCACCGGGTTTTCGCTTGTGTTGTTGCTCGATCTTCTCTTTATGACCGCATTCGAGAGTGCCAGTATGATGATCCCGACCTTCGAGCTCTTCGGGATAGAGTTCAGCGGGATGGTGTTAGAGATATGACCATAGATGAGGATGGTGTGTTGCGACTACAGGTCCGTATTTGTGTGCCTAACGTAGATGGACTGCGGAGGTTGATCCTTGAGGAGGCCCATAGCTCGCGGTACTCTATTCATCCCGGCACCGCGAAGATGTACCAGGATCTGAGACAGCACTATTGGTGGCGGAGGATGAAAAAGGATATACGGGAGTTCGTAGCCAGATGCCTCAATTTTCAGGAGGTCAAGTGTGAGCATCAGAGACTGGGAGGATTACTTCAGCAGATGAGGCTTCCAAAGTGGAAGTGGGAGCGGATTGCCATGGATTTTGTGGTTGGACTTCCTCGGACTCTGAGGAAGTATGATGCTATTTGGGTGATCGTGGATCGGCTGACCAAGTCAGCTCATTTCATTCCGGTATTGATTACATATTCTTTGGAGAGATTGGCTCAGATCTACATGAGGGAGATAGTCCGGTTACATGGTGTGCCGGTATCTATTATTTCAGACCGAGGTCCTCAGTTCACCTCGCACTTCTGGAGAGCCTTGCATAGTGAGTTGGGTACCCAGATTGATCTCAGTACAACATTCCACCCTCAGACAGACAGACGGTCCGAGCGCACCATTGAGATTTTGGAGGACATGCTCCGTGCTTGTGTGATTGATTTTGGAGGATCATGGGATAAGTACTTACCTCTTGCAAAGTTTGCTTACAATAAAAGCTATCAGTCCAGCATTCAGATGGAGCCGTTTGAGGCTTTATATGGTAGGCGGTGCAAGTCTCAAGTTGGATGGTTCGAGCCGGGCGAGGCCCGATTGTTGGGTACGGATTTGGTTCAGGATGCCTTGGACAAGGTGAAGGTGATTCAGGATATACTTCGCACAGCCCAATCCAGGAAGAAGAGTTATGCGAACCGAAGAGTTCTTGATTTATCATTCATGGCTGGTGATCGAGTTTTGCTTCGGGTATCGCCGATGAAGGGCGTCATGAGATTTGGGAAGAAGGGTAAGCTGAGTCCGAGGTTCATCGGCCCTTTTGAGATATTGCAGCGGGTTGGGGAGGTTGCTTATGAGTTGGCCTTGCCTCCCAACCTAGCAGGTGTTCATCCGGTATTCCACGTGTCCATGCTCCGGAAATATCATGGTGACCCGACTCATGTGTTGGATTTCAGCTCAGTCCAGTTGGACAAGGACCTATCATATGTTGAGGAGCCTGTGGCCATTTTGGACAGGCAGGTTAGAAAGCTCAGATTGAAGGATATTGCTTCAGTCAAGGTGCAGTGGAGAGGTCATCCGGTCGAGGAGGCGACTTGGGAGACCGAGCAGGATATGCGGAGTCAGTACCCTCACCTATTCACAGCTTCAGGTATGTTTCTATGCTCGTTCGAGGAAGAACGATTTTCTTAAGAGGGGGAGAATTTAACGACCTGGCAGGTCATTTTGGAGAGTTAGCGCCCTGATCCCCTGATAACTGTTCCTCCCTTGTCTTATTAGGTTAATGGAACAAGCCAGAGCGTTGAGTGATGAAAATTGGAGTGTTTTTGGACATATAGTTCTTTAAGGTGAGCTTTAACCTTAGAAACTGGGTCGAAGCGAGAGCTGTGTGAAGACGGATCCGGAATGGAAATTCGTCAACTCTGTTAGCTCCGTTGAGTGATTTCGGGGTTGGGAACGTGTTCGGAATGTGTTTTTGAGGCCAGACGTAGGTTTAGGCTTGAATTGGCGAAGGTTAGAATTTCGGCGATTTCGGCCGATAGGTGAGATTTTGATATCGGACTCGGAATTGAATTCCAAAAGCGACAACAGGTCCGGAATGTCATTTATGACATGTGTGCAAAATTTGAGGTCATTCAGACGAGTTTAGACGTGGTTCGGAATCAGAGGTGAATTCTTGAAAATTCCTACGTTCCTAGGCTTGAATCTATGCTTATTTGATGACCTTAATGTTACAGAGCGTGTTTTTAAGGCTCGACCTAGTTCGAATAAGGTATTTGGGTTAGTTGGTGGGTTTGGTTGAGGTCCCGGGGCCCTCGGATGATTTTTGGATGCTCAACAGAGTGGTTTTGGACTTAAGAAAAACATCAGATTTTTTCTACAGCTGGTTTCCTTCTATGCGTTCGCGTAGAGGTCACCGCGAACGCATAGGCTACTTTGGGATCAGGGATTTTAAAGCTTCGTGTTCGCGGGCAGTAGGGTGCATTCGCGTAGTTGAGGCTGGGTCTTCATCGCGGACGCGGGGTATTGGTCGCGTTCGCATAGGTCTAGCGGGGGTCCCAGGGGTCATGGGTCAGTTACCCTTCGCGTTCGCATATATGGAACCGCGTTCGCGAAGGCTTAGGGATTTGTTGACCGCGTTTGCGGGTCCCTCACCGCGTTCGCATAGGGTATTTTCTTGGCCATAAATTTTTACCTTTTGCGTTCGCGGTGGACCCTCCGCGAACGCATAGAACAAACACCTGGGCAGATTATTAAACCCCATTTCGAAGCTTAAACCTTATTTCACCATTTTTGAGTTGTGGGAGCTCGGGGGAGACAATGTTTGAGAGACTTTTCACCTGGGTGTTCAAGGTAAGTGATTTCTAACCATCATAGGTTAATTTCCATGATTCTAATCTTAAATTCCACCCTTAATTCGAGATTTTTTATTTTGAAATTTGGGAAAAATGGAAGAAACTTCCTAGAACGAATTTTGGGGTTTTGATTGGGTATTTGACCTCTGATTTGAGAGATTTTCATATGGTTAGACTCGTGAGTGAATAAGGTTTCAGAAATATAAAAAATTTCCCGATTCCGAGACGTGGGCTCGAGGGGCGTTTTGGTCAAATTTTCTAATTTCGCGTTTTAGTTCTGAATTAATTAGTTATTTCGATTACTTGAATTTATATTTACGTTATCCCATCGAATTGAATAGATTTGGGCCACTCGGAGTTGGATACTCGTGGCAAGAGCGTGATCACTGATTGATTTGCACAGTCAAGGTAAGTGGCTTGCCTAACTCTGTGTTGGGGAATCTCCCTTAGGCATTTTTACAGGTTATTCCTATAAAAACCCCGTGTACGTGAGGTGGCGAGCGCATGCATGGGGCATTTTCACGGAAATTCCATAGTTCTTTTTTCTATAACCTGCCTAAATTTCGATTCTATTATTACTGCCCTTGATTGAGCTGAACAACAATTTAATATTTTTTTCATAACCACTGATTTTACTTGATTTTTCTCTCGTTACTACTGTTTGAACACAGTCTAAGTACTTTACCCGTATTTACTAATGATTTTCCCCAAACCTTGAAACTTCTCTTTATCCGATATATATAGATATATATATAGTACTGCATTGCATATTTAAATTGGGACTACGGACCTAGATCCGAGAGCTTTCCCTCTGTATTGCATTGCATATTTAAATTGGGACTACGGACCGAGATCCGGGAGCTTTCCCCCTGTACTGCATTGCATATTTAAATTGGGACTACGGACCGATATCTGGGAGCTTCCCCCTGTACTGCATTGCATATTTAAATTGGGACTACGGACCGAGATCCGGGAGCTTTCCCCCTATATTGCATTGCACGATTATCACCTGAGTTATATGTTGTGCCGAACAGGAGATTCATTACTCTTCCTTCTGATCCTTACTTTGAATTGCCGTTAATTATTATTGTCTACTTAGCTGTTAACCATATCTGTCTTATTTTGAACTGCAACCTCAGTAGAGTCTCAACCTGACCTCGTCACTACTTGACTGGGGTTAGGCTTGGCACTTACTGGGTACCAAATGTGGAGTACTCACGCCCTTCTGCGCATGTTTTTCCCATGTGCAGATCCAGGTCCTAGCACGCGGTATCTCAGCTAGTCAGCAACAGCAGTATGAGGAGACTCGAGGTATAATCTGCAGCATCCGCAGATTCCGAGTCCCCTTCCTATCTTGAAGTCGTAGTACTTGTAGATGAAACTATACAGTCTTCTCTTTTCTAGTTGTGTATATTGAGGAGTAGAGTAGCTTGTGATGTATGGTGATATTCCGGGTTCTGGGTATAGTAACTGTTTATGCCAAGCGGCGTTGACTTTATTATGATTTCTTTCGCTTACGGTTATTTTACCTGTTTTATCTAAATTTCTCTTAAGGTATAGGCTTACCTAGTCGTCTAGACTAGGTGCCGTCACAAGACCTAGTCGGAGGGGGGAATTGGGTCGTGACACAATACTTAACAACAAGTTGACGAAACCAAGTAGACATGGAGGCATCAATGATCATAAAACAATTAAGCCAGGGATCAATTAAATTAGAAATGGGGAAGGGATCATGTTCAACAAATAATTTGGTGGTGCTTAGATACTCGTCACCTCACCTATACACCACACACATGCAAATTCACTTAGAATTTAAGTTGGGGATTCATATTCTCTCAAGTCAAGGTTAAACCAAACACTTACCTGATCTCACAAGCAATTCACTGCTCAAGCACTACTTTTCCTTTAGAATTTGCCTTTAAATTACTCGTATCTAATCATAATTGGTTTAACATCATTAATAATTGCTAAAGGAACTAACTTTGATGCAATATTATGGTCTTCCTAAGTTTTCCCAACAAAATACAAAAATCGACCCCGAGCCCGCTTGGTCTAAACTCGAGGTTCGAACCAAATCACGTTTATCCATTATCCCCGAGCCCTGATACACAATTAGTTTGGGAATCCGACCTCAATTCGAGGTCTAAATTCCCAAATTTCAAAACTCCTAAGTTCTACCCAAAAATTCCAATTTTTTTACCATGAAAACTCTAGATTCTAGGTTGAAATCTTGTTAAAGGTTGTTAAGGATTGAAAGGAATTAGTGAGAGATCACTTACCAATGATTTGGAGAGTTTGAGTCTTTGTAAAATCGCCTATGAAGGTTTAGGGTTTGAGAGAATTGAAAATGGGTGAAAATCCCACTTAATACGCTGTATTAATCGCAATTGCGATCAGGGGTTCGCAATTGCGAACCTTTTGAATTTGTTGCTGCCTTTGCATTTGCGACCTGTGGGCTTGTTGGGCACTCTTTGCATTTGCGATATGAATCTCGCATTTGCGAGGATGGCTTTCCCAGGCTTGGTTCGCATTTGCGATAAAATGTCTCGCAATTACCAGGCCTGTTAACTTCGCATTTGTGAAGCCTGATCTCGCAAATGCGAGATCAGAAGCCTGGACAGGAACCAGACACCAGCTATGCAATTTTTTCTAAGTCTACACACTCCGAGGCCTATCCGAAATTCACCCTAGCCCTCGGGCTCCAAACCAAACATGCACAAAAGTCTAAAAATATCATACAGACTTGCTCGTTCGATCAAATCATCAAAATAACATCAAGAGCTACGAATGTAACCTCAAAAGTCATGATTATCTCAAGAACACTTCAAATTCACTATTTCTCAACCGGATGTATGAATCATGTCAAATCAACTTCGATTCTCACCAAATTTTACAGATATGATATACATGTCATAATAAACCTGTACCGAGCTCCGAAACCAAAATACGGGCCCGATACCAATGAGTTCTCATGTTAATTCATTTTTTTATTCCCTTAAAAATCTAGCAAAATAATTTTCTTTAAAAATTAATTTCTAAAGCTAGGGACATCGGAATGAAATTCCGCGCATATGCCCAAGTTCCATATTTTTCTATGGACCTCCCGGGATCGTCGGAACATAAATCCGGGTCTGTTTACTCTATATGTTGACAAAAGTCATTTAAAACCAAATTTTTGCTCTAAATGTTTTTATTTCTCATATTTTCACATAAAAGCCTTTCGGTTTCATGCCCTGACTGCACACGCAAATCGAGGTAAATAAAATTTGTCTTTTTAAGGCTAATTAGTCTGGAATGGAGTCTTTATTAATAAAATAACCCCCTTGGATCATCACAGAAGGTTAGTTTGCAAACCCCACATATTGAAGATAGCCATGTGGTTGGAGGATATAATGATAGAGCAGAAAAATCTATTGGTGGAGATGGTAAAAATGGGAGGAGAAGGTGTTGATGACGATTATGGTGATGGTGATGGTGATGGTGGAATGCACTTTAATGATGATAATGGCAGGGGGGGGGGTTCTAATTAAGATATGGCAGATGAGTTGCCTCTATGGAAAAAAAATTGGTGACAAAATAAAAGATTGTGTTGTTACGGGTACATCTAGTATCCATTGTCTTTGCATATGCCCTGATTGTCAGGAAAAGATAAAGAAGCAAATAAAGTGGAGGGATGAGATGCAGCGTTAGTTGAACTCTACGCAGAAGATAATAAATCAATTGGTTCAAAAGCTATCAAAGAGACATGTGGTTATTCCCCGAGCTATTCAGGATCCTTATACTGAAGAAAAAAAGGAACAAAAAGAGAAAGAAAACTGAAAAGGAAGAAACCTAAAAAGCAGTTAGTGAGGAGAGGCTGAAAGTTGATATTTATAAACCGATTGACTAGAGAGGAGAAATGCCCTCATGACATTTATCAAAAATAGAGGGCCTCATATACAATTCACATGGGAATGTTCAATTATGAATACATTAAGAACATTCAAGATTCTCAATTTTGGTTGGAGGATAAGGTACATATTCATAACCCTTTCATATTGATTTGATTTTTATTTCCCAGTTTGAAATATCCTCTAGGATTAATTGTATATAGTTTGCTGAATTGTTTGATCCACAATAAGATTAGTATTTGCAAGTTCAGTGTTCAAAATTTTATGAATCTCAATTAGAATGTTTTAGGTAGAAGTGTTGCATGTCTATAGTATCATGAAACAATAACCAGATACATTTCCTTTTAATTAAACTAATGTTTCATTATTTTACTTGCTTCAGTGTAACATGTTTGAAACATCCTGTAAGATGTTTGAAATATTCTAACAGATCTGTGACTGATGTTTATGGATGTTTTGATGTTTAATACTAGTAAGTAGATTAGTAATTTAGTTAATTTGATCCTGCAGCACATGGAGGATTTCCTGGCCCTTATGCGTATTAGACATAGAAGGTACCCCAAGCACTGTGATTATTCGTTTTTGGTGCTACAACTACATTGGCTAACTATTATGGATATTTGCCTCTCGGATGGAACCAATATTGAGTAATCGGGTTACCTCCTCTTTAACAAACTTGTTCCTAATCTCTGTTATCGGGAATTTCTTTTTCCTTACCGACGGGAAGTTCAGATTTAGGCTTAGCTTGCACACAACACTTCTAAGGGGATACTTGTCTTATCCGAGCGCGATCACGCAAAGTAATCTGCGTTAATTTTAAGAAAATTTATAAATTTTAACCTTAGTTCAAGATGGAGTCTTGTTCCCAAGTGAAACTTTCTTTCCAAAAACTCTTCGAATAGGGCCACTTGCTTGAATTCTCCTGTAGTGGAATTAGTTACATCCGTCTCCTCTGGTACCTGAAAATATCTCAGCACCTGGTGAGATTCCGACGGCTCCTCGACTTTATCGTCTTTGTTCGGAAAGGGAGAAAGCATCGGTTCCTGCAATTGCTATTTTGTGGGATCCTTCCCCTTGCTGCTAGAAATATTTACCGTGTTCATTTCCCTTACAGGTGGTTGAGCTCCTCTTATCTGCTTGATTCCTTCTGGGGCTGGAAATTTCAATAGTTGATGATATGTTGAGGACACAACCTTCATCTCGTGTATCCACGGACTTCCGAGGATTACATTGTGTACCATATCCCCATCTACAATTTCGAATATAGTGGTTTTAATCATTCCTTTGATGGTTGTGGGAATCAAAATATATCCTCGTGTTGTCAAACTTGTTCAGTAAGACCGATTCGAACTCATGCTGAGCCAAATTGTTCTGTTTCACCGCCAAGGTGTATTTTGTGATGTAATCTTGTGGATTCGAAGTCCCATCATATTTTGGTATGTCCGACATCTTGAACCTCTTTGATATAATCTCTCGTGCTACGTTCGGTTTAAAGGGAAATTGCGTGAGTTATTCTGAATCTGGGCCTTTCAAAACTAGTGGTGCGCTCGAAATCTGATCTACTCGGGCATGAAACCCGTTTGTACTTTGATCCATTCATTCGTTCATTTACCTCATAAACCTCATGAGCTCGATTTTGAAGGGATCATTCTCGTTTTTGTTTCCAAATCCACTACCGGTCCCTTTGGCCTCATCAAAACCGTCCTCGCCTCTTGCGGTGTTGTTGTCGACCCTTTGAGCCATTTGGTTTGCAGGAGCACTAGGAGGAGCAGGGCCATTTAGTTCACATTATTGGAGGCGGTTGACAAAGCTTGTTTCAACTTCGTCATTGCCCGATCATATGTTGAGAGGTGTTTCATGATTGCTTTTTGCTGTTCTCTTAAGAGTTTTACTATTGTCACGACATGTCCCTCCTCTGCATCATCGAGATTTTTCCCCGCACATACCAATGGTATTGTCCTTTACGAACCATGGTTGTTTCATCACCTTCTTTATGGGTGTCACTGATTGAGTCATCATATTGGGACAATTCATTATGCCCATCTACGTTGTGCGTGATGTTAACATCATTAGCTGCCACATCCCTTTTTTGCTAGGGAGAGAATCAAAACAGGTTAGTAATAAATGTAAGGATCAAACAAATTTTGTAGTTGTCTAAGCCCCACGGTGGGTGCCAAATTGTTTACCCATAAGCTGATACAGTTAAATTGGTTACGTGATTTATAGACAAGCAAACTGATTTGGTCCGAAAATGAGAAAGAAAGAAGATTAAAAATGAGATGTTAGCAAATGAAATTGAAGAAGATGAAAAGCATGTCTCCGAGCGCAATGTCTCCGAGTAAAAAAGTGAGAGCAATGATAAAGAACAAGTAAAGTTATTTTTTAGAGCAAAAGTAAAAAACTTCACATGTTTGCAAAGAATTTCGTGTCATACAATTGCTACTAAGCCCATTATTTATAGCTTTATCTAAGGAAACAAGATAATAAGATCAAGCTCCTCTTAAATGATGTAACAAAAGAGTCATTGATTAGCATGTAACGGCAGGACATGAATGCAAATATTCTCCGCAACGGTCGCTCATTTAATGTTAGAATGCTACCTGATGGCAAATACATAGTCTTCTCCAGTTAACATGCTTCCTTCGGGATTTACCCAATATTTATTGAATTTTCTGTATACGGTACTGGTCCTTACCTGGCTTGATTTTACTTATCCTCGATTTCACGCGTCATGCTACCATTCAACCATTTATTGTAAATCAATTTTACCCCATACAACTATATCTATCGTAACCATACTAAATTCGTTTCATGATGTACTGGACAACAATATATAGATCTTATAGGGAATAACATATTTATTACACATTGAATTTCTCATTAATTGATTGATAATTGGAATTATTTATAAAGTTCGAAATTTTTTCTTTTGCTATCCGTTGTTTATAAAAAAGAACAACATAAAAGATTATACAAACTAACATCAAAGAGAGGAGTATGCTCCTAGTTTTTCTAAACTTCTCATTAGAAAACTAATATTATGTCATATTAATGTTTTTCTCTTTCTCTCTCTCTATAACTACGTCGAGGGAAAGGGAAAATGGAGGGGAGGGGAGGGGAGGGGAGGGGAGGGGGGCAAGGAATGCTATGCTACTAATAAGTTTTGAATCTTTCATATCACTGTGAAAGGCAAGAAGCTCATCCACTGAGCTAATCCTCAACTTTTTCTTTACTTTTCCTTATTCCTAATAGAGGGAATCTTTTGGCAACAATATTGATCTTGTGTGATGGAAATATGTGTTTGAAAAAATAACAGAAATTATAGGTACATACACTGTCAAATGTTGCCACTAAAAGAAATTCTTATGTCACAAAATGAGCATATGGACACAAGAAGCAATAAACCTCTCTTTCTCCCTCTCATTTTTAATCAAACAACAAGCAAACCCAATAGAGTTCCTGCACCATTTTGACTCAACCGGTCGTTTTGAGTTCTATGGTCAAAATTCTTAATTAAGACTTTTCCTAGGTTCATTTAATTTTTCATGACTTGAAGGTAGGGGTGATTCGAGTCCTGAGAGTTTCGTGAGCGATTAGGATCAATTAGTTCCTAACACGAGGCTTTAATTTAAGAGAGTTGACCAAAGTAAATATTTTGGATAAATGAGCCCTGATTGGTCATTTGAAGGTTCTAGTAGGCTTGTATGATAGTTTTGAACTAGTATGTATGTTCATCTTAGCATTCAAGGGCTCGAGTGTGATTCAGGCGTATCTTGTGAAAGTTACAACTTGAAAAAATTAAGAGAGTCTATAGTTTTGTTTGGACCTTGATTCTTAGTTATGATATTTTCGTATATATTTGGAGCCCTGGGAAAAATTTGTATAGGATATACGAACCAGTCGAAATGACTTGAAGGGTTTCGATAGGCTCGAGTAAGCTTCTGGGTATTCAAAGGCAGTTTAGAAGAGAAAAGCCAGCAAATCGGCACTAGGTCGTAGAGGCTTGCGACCTGGAATGTGACATGAGAGTAGTGGACGAGCCCTCACGATGGGCTCGTGTCACGAGGGTCGTAGACGAGCTCCCAATTGCTGAAATTTTAGTTTTTATTCCTATTTCGTACATAAACTTTATTTTATTATTTTAAGAGTCACGCAACACGAATTTGGGAGATTGTTAGAGGAAATTTTATCTACATCATTAGGGTAAGAGATACTAACCTAGATCTATGATTATAACTTGGATCTATCATCATTTTTGTCTCTAAACCAAGGAATCTAAGAGAAGAAAAGAGGGTTTGGACTTGAAAGTTAAGAAAGCATGAGAGGATTTAAATATCGATCTGGACTCATGAGGTTATGAATCAACGAGACCTAACCTTCGTATTGGGTTTGACCATATGGGCCTAGACGTTTATTGACTTTTGAGATTTGGTTAGAGATTAAAGCTTTATCATTCAAAATTGATTCATACTCTTTATTTAACCTCTCATTGGTTAGATTTTGAACACTTGAAGGTTGAGGAAAAAAAGAGGCATTTTGCAAGGTTGAAGCATATTTTGGACAATGTAAGAATCCTGGCTAACCTCGTCTTGAGAAAAGTTTCTTAAAATAATCTTATGCTACGCGTTACGTGTTTGAGGGTAGTGTATTACGAGGTGACGGGTGTATACACGGGTATTATAGATGATTCATGCCCCGGGTACTCCTTAGGCTTTATTTGTTTACATGCCTTTACCTGTCACATGTTTTATTTGTTGTACCTACTTTAATATATTATTCCTATTAGAATAATATTATAGACATCCTTCATATGCTAGTTTAATAATATTGATTTTTGTACTTGTGTTACATGGTAGACCTGCATAGTCACGCTTTATTTCCTTGTATGTACTGTGCTAGTATATAGATTTAGCTCTAATTATTCATTTGGGATTGTTTGGGCGTGTATACGATCGAAATCAAGGAGGCCGATTTTGGAGTCCTAATTGTTACCCCAAGCTCGAGTTCGGGATACTCAAAGTAGGAGTCAGGTATGGCTGGAAAATGCACACTTCGGAGGGACAAATCGAACGCCTAGAATGGTCTACTTCGAGATAGTACCATTTCGAACATACTCCAAAATGAGCGGGAATTTCTCAAAGGCAAAAAGATCAAGGCGTAAATTTCGGGATAGATTTGTACGAATCTGTACTAAATAGTTATACAATTGCACTAATAGAAGTTTTTAATGTAAATTGAAATGTACCTTATTTGGGGTTTCCCCTACTGTATAAAGGGGACCCCAATCATTCGTAATACACTATCTTACATTCTCGTTCATTGTTCATCAGAATCATTCTCTAACTTTCTTGCTCTTACTTTACTGTTCTTATTTTACCATACCCGACCCACCTCGAGGTCATCAGGATCGAGGTCGATATCTCTCAAGTAACACTGGTTTGGTTCATCGATTTTATTCATTTATACTCTATATTACTTGTTTTCTAATTAGTATTGGACTACATCACATATCTTTAAAATCACAAATCAAATTTAATTGTTACTCGCTTTTTTGAGCTATACAGTTTGGCGCCCACCGTGGGGCTAAAGATAATAGTGATTATTTCAGTGCTAATTTTCTGATAACACACGTTATTCTTCACACTTTTTCTTGTCAAAGATTATTTGATTTGAGGATAAAACATGTCGAACTCAGTAAACACACCAATGCATGGTAATGATAGCCTTGCATTCCACGGGAAAAATGAAAATACAACAGCTTCAGGGGTCGGTGTGCGACCGCTCAACCCTGGGGGTAGCACCAATTCCTAACCTAGTGGATGTTGGTTCACACATTGCTATAAAGGTCGACTTGGGAACTGACGTCGGAGGAGCGTATGCGGAGATGTTCAACCTGGTGAACAAAGAACACAGGGTCGAGGAGATGGGGAAGTCAGCCTCCAAGTGATTTTTGAAATGTAACAAGCGCAACAGATTGTTATCACTCAGTTGCAGAGTCAGCAAAAGACTCCAAGCGTAGTGGGGCCAGAAGCCACTCATCGTGTTGATCCAGTCCCGGAGAGGTCGAGCAATAATGGATCAGGTGCTGACCCCACAATCATGAGAATGCTCGAAGAACTCACAAAGAGGATTGAGTCAGGGAAGAAAAGGATCGAGGACAACGATAAAAAGGTAGAAACGTACAACTCGAGGGTCGACCAGATACCGGGAACACCTTCAATTTTGAAAGGACTAGATTCTAAAAATTTTGTGCAAAAACATTTCCCCCCGAGTGCAGCCTCGAAGCCTCTTCTGAAGAAATTTCGCATGCCTGACATACCCAAATACAACGGGACCACTAAACCTAACAAGCACATCACTACATATACTTGTGGTATAAATGGAAATGATTTGGAGGACGATGAGATCGAGTTTGTTCTACTAAAGAAATTTGGGGAATCTTTGTCCAAAGGGGCCATGATTTGGTACCATAAACTGCCCCCGAACTCTATCGATTCGTTTTTCATGTTGGCAGATTCGTTTGTAACGGCTCATGCTGGTGCTATAAAGGTTGCAACAAGGAAGTCAGACGTATTCAAAATTCAACAAAGGGAAAACGGGATGTTAAGGGAATTTGTATCCTGGTTCCATTTGGAACGAATGGTGTTACCACCAGTCTCCCTTGATTGGGGTGTTCAAGCTTTCACTCAGGGATAAATGAGCGGAGCTCGATAGCATCGAGATAGCTGAATCAAAAATTAATCGAGTATCCCGCTGTAGGGCGGATTTGCATAACAGATACCAGTCAAAGATTAACGTCGAAGATGATCAATTAGGAGCCCGCTCGGACTCTATTTATCCAAACGGGTTAGAAGCAAAAGATTCGAGAGATGCAAATAGGGAACCAAGGACGAACATAGTAAGACTGGGTTCGATAGGCACTCAGGACCGTCATAGGCGCCTCGATTATCAGAATACAATTTTAGCGTCGATGCCTTGAGTATCGTCTCGACCATTGGAAAAATTAGAGACACCAAATGGCCTAAACCCATACAAACTGACCCTTCTCAAATGAATCCCAACTTAATGTGCAAGTATCACGGTACACATAGGCACATGACCGAGGATTGCAGGCAACTGAGAGATGAGGTAGTCCGATTATTCAATGAGGGTCATCTTCGAGAATTTCTCAGCGACAGGACCAAGAACGATTTCTGAGAAAGTGACGCCAACAGGAAGAATGAACTAGAGGAACCTCAATATGTTATTCACATGATCATCGATTGAGTCGATGTCCCACAGGGACCCCTATTCAAACGCACCAAAGTGTCGATCACAAGGGAGAAGCGGACTCGGTACTACATGCTCGAGGATACCTCACATTCAATGAGCAAGACACTAAGGGCTTATCTCACCAGCACAACGATGCACTGGTAATTTCTATTCTCTTAAATAAATTTCAAGTTAAACATGTTCTTGTGGATCCAGGTAGCTCAGCGAACATAATCAGGTCAAGTGTCATGGAGCAGCTCGGGATGCTTGTCCAAATCATACCTGCATCTCGATTCTTGAATGGATTCAATATGGAATGCAAAACAACCAAGGGATAAATCATCCTCCCAGTGAATGTGTCTGGGACCATACAATACACGAAGTTTTATGTCATCGAAGGTGACATGAGGTATAATGCTTTGCTGGGAAGGCCGTGGATCCACAACTTGAGGGAAGTACCATAACCCTTCATCAAATGATGAAGTTCCCCACAAAAGATAGCGTAAAGACGATATCTGGAGAGCAACATTGTCACGACCCAATTCTCCCTCCGACTGGGTCTAGTGACGGCATCTAGTCTAGACGACTAGGTAAGCCTATTACTTAGCGAAATTTAGATAAAACAGGTAAAATAATAGTAAGTGAAATAAATCATACTAAAGTCGACGCCGCTCGGCATTAACAGTTACTTTACCCAGAACCCGGAATATCACAATACATCACAAGCTACTCTACTGCTCAATAGGTACAACTGGATAGAAAAGACCGTATAGTTTCATCTACAAGTACTACAACTGCAAGATAGGAAGGGGACTCGGAGATCTGCGGACGCTACAGATTATACCTCGAGTCTCCTGATACCGCTGATGCTGGCTAGCTGAGATACCGCGTACTAGGACCTGGATCTGCACATGGGGAAAAACATGCGCAGAAGGGCGTGAGTACTCCACATTCGGTACCCAGTAAGTGCCAAGCCTAACCCCAGTCAAGTAGTGACGAAGTCAGGTAGAGGCCCTACCGAGGTTTGCAAAGTAACAGATATAGAGAAAAAAATAAGTAAGTAAGACAGGTGATAATCGACAGGAAATATAAGTAAAGGCTATCAAGGAACGATATAATCAAATGCTCGGATCAACGCAATATCTATATAAAGCTCTGAAAGAAAGTAAAGATACAATGCAATGCAATATGAGGGAAAGGCTTAGGTCTCTGCCCGCAATCCCTATGTATGCAATGCAGTATGAGGAAAAGGCTCAGGTCTATGCCCGCAATCCCTATGTATGCAATGCAAAATGAGGGAAACGCTTAGGTCTATGACCGCAATCCCTGTATGCAAGGCAAAATGAGGAAAAGGCTCAGGTCTATGCCCGCATCCCTGTATGCAATGCAGAATGAGGGAAAGGCTCAGGTCTAAGCCCGCAATCCCTGTATTTATACATAATATGAAGTAAATCTCCAAAATAACGTAGTTTTAAGGGTTTGAGGAAAAACCAGTTGGAAATCTCGAAGAAAGATCATTAAATCAGTTTCAAAGAATAGTAACGATTGGAAAATCAGTTAGAAATCAATTTACCATGATAAATCTTAAGTTATTATGCAATTTAAATGATAGCAGTAATAATAGAGTTGAAAAGGAAGCATTATGTAGAAAGAAATAAGGAACTTCAGTGAAAATATCCCGTGCACGCGCTCGTCACCTCACGTACACGGGGTTTTTATAGGAAAAACCAGTAAAAATGCCTAAGGGAGATTCCCCAACACAGAGTTAGGCAAGCCGCTTAACTCAACTGTGCAAATCAACCGCTAATCACTCTCTTGCCACGAGTATCAAACTCCGGGTGGCCCAAATCTATTCAATTCGATGGGATAACGTAAATATAAATTCAAGAAATCGAAATAACTAATTAATTCAGAACTAATGCGTGAAATTAAAAAAATTTGACCAAAACGCCCCTCGGGCCCACGTCTCGAAATCGGGAAAAATATATATTTTTTGAACCCTTGTTCGCTCACGAGTCTAACCATATGAAAATCTCTCAAATCGGAGGTTAATTACCCAATCAAAACCCCAAAATTAGGTCTAAGAAGTTTCTTCCATTTTCCCCCAATTTTAACTCAAAATCATGAATTTAAGGGTGGGATTTAAGATTAGGAACGCGGAAATTAACCTATGGTGGTAGAAAATCACTTACCTCGATTACCCACGTGAAAATCCTCTCAAAGATCGCCCCTCCCGAGCTCCCACAACTCAAAAATGGTGAAATAACATAACCCTCGGATTCTTAGAATATGAACAGGGATTTCCGCACCAGCGGTCCCTTTAACCGCACCTACGGTACTGCACCTGCGTAATTATCATCGCAGGTGCGGAAAATCACTTAAAGCCCTGGGACCGCTCCTGCGATAGAAAGGTCGCGCATGCGGTTCCGCGCCTGCGGAATTATCATCGCAGGTGCGGAAAATCACTTAAAGCCTTGGGACCGCTTCTATGATAGAAAGGTCGCGCCTGCGGAGCCCAGGTCGCACCTGCGATCCTTGACCAGGCCACTTGAGCTTCGCACCTGCGGCATAAGTCCCGCGCTTGCGTGCTCGCATCTGCACAAATTCCATCGCAGGTGCGGAACACCAGATACAGGTCTGGTTCAGCATTTTGAAATTTTTCCAAACTTCCCGATAAGCATTCGAAACAACCCCGAGGCCCCCCGGGACCTCACTCAAAACCACCAACTTATCCCAAACTTGGTCGGGCCTTAAAAACACATCCCCTAACATCAAAATATCCAAAGATGCATAGATTCAAGCCTAGGAACTTAGGAATTTTCAAGAATTCACTTCCGACGCCGAACCACGTCTAAACTCGTCCGAATGACCTCAAATTTTGCACACAGGTCATAAATGACATTCCGGACCTGCTGACGCTTTCAAAATTCCATTCCGAGTCCGATATCAAAATTTCACCTATCGGCCGAAATCGCCGAAATTCTAACTTTCGCCAATTCAAGCCTAAATCTACGTCTGGCCTCAAAAACACATTCCGAACACGCTCCAAACCCCGAAATCACTAAACAGAGCTGACGGAGTCGACGAATTTCCATTCCGGATCCGTCTTCACATAGCTCCCGCTCCGGCCCAATTTCTAATGTTAAAGCTCACCTTAAAGGACTATATGTCCAAAAACACTCAAATTTTCATCACTCAACGCTCCAACTCGTTCCATTAACCTAATAAGACAAGGGAGGAACAGTTATCAGGGGATCAGGGCGCTAACTCTCCAAAACGACCGGCCAGGTCATTACAAACATGCAGTGACAAAAATGTTTTCAGTTCATGACTTGATACCAGTATCAACGCCCTCTACATCGGAAAAGTCGAGCATCAAGGAAAAATAGATAGCTAAATAACAATCATAGTCTACATCCTCGATTAAGCCTGAGGAACACATGGTCGAGGACGAAGGAGAGTACTTCCTTAATCCTCGAGCTTTCGTCCCCCCCGAGGAGTTAGAGGCGATGAAGTCCACGGTCAAGGAACTTGAGCAGGTGATATTGATTGAGCATCTACCGAAACAAAAGGTATACTTGGGGACGGGTTTAACCCCCGAACTCAGGAAAAAACTCATTCAATTCCTATTGATAACATTGATGGCTTTGCTTGGTCCCACTTAGATATGACAGGGATCCCACCGGAGATAACGACGCATCGACTGGGTGTCGATCCCAGATTTAAACCGGTGAAGCAAAAGAGAAAGACCTAGTCCCAGGTAAAACACGCATTCATAAAAGAGAAGGTAACCAAACTTTTTAAGATAGGTTCCATTAGGGAAGTAAAATACCCCGAATGGCTAGCTAATTTAGTAGTAGTCCCTAAAAAGGGAAACAAACTTAGAATGTGTGTAGACTACAAAGATTTGAACAAGGCATGCCCTAAAGACTCTTTATCATTTCCCAACATCGATTGTTTGATCTACGCAACGGTCGGGAACGAAATCCTGACCTTTCTCGATGCCTACTCGAGGTACAATCAAATTTGAATGAACCGGAGGACTAAGAAAAGACTTCATATATAACGAAGTATGGAACATATTGCTACAACGTAATGCCCTTCGGACTAAAATATGCAGGGGCCACATACTAATGCCTAGTTAATAAAATGTTCGAACATTAGATAATAAAATCTATGAAAGTTTATATTGATGACATGCTAGTTAAGTCCCTACGCGCATTAGGACATTTGACTCATTTGCAGGCAACGTTCGAGATCTTAAGAAAATACAACATGAAACTCAACCCCGAGAAATGCACTTTTGGAGTTGGCTCGGGCAAGTTCTTAGGTTTCATGGTGTCAAACAGAGGGATCGAGATCAACCCTGACAAAATCAAAGCCATCAAAGAAATCACCATCGTAAACAATGTAAAAGTCGTACAGCGGCTAACCTGACGGATAGCTGCCCTGGGACAATTTATCTCGAGGTGGTCGATTCGGAGTAATCATTTATTTTCCCTACTCAATAAGAAGAACATTTTCTCATGGACTCTGGAGTGTCAACGAGCCTTAGAAGATTTAAAATGGTACCACTCGATCCCTCCCTTGCTTCACTCTCCGAAGGAGGATGAAAAACTCTACTTGTATTTGGCTGTGTCCGAGGTAGCAGTAAGTGGCGTGCTGGTTCGAGAAAAACAAGGTACATAATTTCTTATTTATTATGTAAGTCGAACCCTAGGAGATGCTGAAACCAGGTATTCACATTTAGAAAAGTTAGCACTTGCACTAATAAGCGCATCTAGAAAATTAAAACCATATTTTCAATGTCATCCTATATGTGTATTCACTACATACCCATTTTGAAAAGGTCTTGCACAAGCCCGAGTTGTCGGGCCGATTGACCAAATGGGCCATCAAACTTCGTGGCTGATTTAACACATGCCCCCGTACCCGAAGTAGAGAAGGAACTCCCCCAAAAAATGGGTACATCCTCTGGTGTATGGATCCTCTCCACAGACGGTGCCTCGAACATGAAATGGTCTGGGCTCGGTATTGTTTTAAAACCGCCTACGGGCAATATCATTAGGCAATCTATCAAAACTTCTAAAATTGACTAACAATGAAGCCGAGTATGAGGCCATGATTGCAGGTCTCGAACTGGACAAGGGCCTGGGAGCAGAGTTCATTGATGCCAAGTGTGACTCTCTTTTGGTAGTCACCCAAGTAAACGGAAGCTTCGAAGTTCGAGAAGATAGAATGCAAAGGTACTTAGAAAAACTTCAAGTGACATCACACCGCTTCAAATAATTGACATTGGACCATTTATCTCGAGAACAGAACAGTGAGGCTGATGCACTTTCAAATCTAGGGTCGTCGGTTGAAGAAGATGATATTGTCCTGGGTACTGTTGTCCAATTATCGAGGTTTGTGTTCGATGAAGTCCATACATAATTAATTCAACAAGTTTGACGTGGGATTGGAGGAATAAGTATGTCAAATACTTGAAGCACGGAAAGCTCCCCTCGGACCCAAAGGAGTCGAGATCCTTACGAAGCAAATCAGCTCGATTCTCGCTCGATGAAAGTGGAACATTATACATAAGGACCTTCGACGGACCACTAGTAGTATGATTAGAACCACTCCGGTGCCGACTCTTTAGTTCGCAAGGTTATTAAAGCAGGATATTACTGGGATAACATTGAAAAAGATACTAAGGAGTTCGTTCGAAGGTGTGATAAATGACAAAGGTTCACACCGATGATCCATCAGCCCGGTGAACAACTCCATTTAGTCCTATCACCGTGGCCATTCATGAAATGTGGGATGGACATCGTCGGCCCCCTACCAACTGCGCCAGGTAAATCTAAATTTATTTTGTTTATAACTGACTACTTTTCAAAATGGGTAGAAGCGCAGGCCTTTGAGAAAATAAGAGAAAAAGAAGTCATCGACTTCATATGGGACCATATCGTGTGTCGGTTCGGGATACCCGCCGAAATAGTATGCGACAATGGGAAGCAATTCATCGACACCAAAGTGACAAAATTCTTCGAATACCATAAAATGAAAAAGATTTTATCATCACCCTATCAACCAAGCGCAAATGGCCAAGCCGAGTCCACAAACAAAACTATCATTCAAAACTTGAAGAAGAGTTTGAATGATTATAAAGAGAAATGGAGAGAAGTATTGCACGAGGTGTTATGGGCATATAAAAAACGTCGAAATCAAGCACGAGGGAAACTTCATTTTCTTTGGTGTATGGGTCAGAAGCATTGATCCCGGTCGAGGTCGGGGGACCTAGCGCCAGGTTTTAACATACTATCGAGGATTCAAACCACGAGGCTATGGACACTTGCCTCGAGCTACTAGATGAAAAACGTGAAGCCGCTCTAGTTCGAATGGCCACACAAAAACAAAGGATCGAGAGGTATTACAACAGAAGGGCGAACCTTCAACATTTCGTAGTCGGGGACTTAGTTCTAAGGAAAGTCACCCTCAATACTCGAGATCCAAACAAAGGGAAACTAGGCCCCAATTGGGAATGACCGTACCGACTCATCGGAGTCGTAGGGAAGGGATCCTACAAAGTTAGCACAATGGAAAGCGAGGAACTACCAAACAATTGGATCATATCACTACTCAAACGATATTATTGCTAAGGCATGACCTTCTCCTTTATACATACATACATACATACATATATATATATATATATATATATGTATGTATGTATGTATAAAGGAGAAGGTCATGCCTTAGCAATAATATCGTTTGAGTAGTGATATGATCCAATTGTTTGGTAGTTCCTCGCTTTCCATTGTGCTAACTTTGTAGGATCCCTTCCCTACGACTCCGATGAGTCGGTACGGTCATTCCCAATTGGGGCCTAGTTTCCCTTTGTTTGNTATATGTGTTCGATTGGAAATATTGAAGCATCCTTCAACTCGAAGACCTTAGGTTTTAAAGCATATGTTGCACTCTTTTTCCCTTAGATCGGGTTTTATCCCAAATGGGTTTTTCCGGCAAGGTTTTTAATGAGGCAACACTTATACGCTACCTAAGGGGAATTCAACAAGTATTCAAGGCTTCTTTTCAATCAACCTCGAATACTGGGTGGCATCACCCTCGGATAATATATATATATATATAAGACTAACTCCTTACATGTGTTCGGTTGGACATATTGAAGCATCCTTCAACTCGAAGACCTTGGGTTTTAAAGCATGCGTTGCACTCTTTCCCTTAGATCGGGTTTTATGCCAAATGGGTTTTTCCGGCAAGGTTTTTAAAGAGGCAACACTTATACGCTACCTAAGGGGAATTCAACAAGTATTCAAGGCTTCTTTTGCATCAACATCGAATATTGGGTGGCATCACCCTCGGAGGTTGTACTTTCAAAGAAAATAATTCGTGCCAAAGAGGGCCTCGATAGAAGAGCGTTGTAATGGTCCACACGATCGAATGAACCATATCCATGTAGAATAGTCAAGCCCCCGACGGCAAAACATGTATGTATGTATCAATTATTCAAAAAAGCATTTTTGCTATATCAAAACACTTCGTGTTTTAAAGAAGTCTACTATTATACGAGTTCAC
>ML271292.1:0-56200 GCA_005239495.1 Nicotiana undulata
TGGAAAAGTCAAAGAGGTGCTAGCTTGGCACCCTAGGATTGGTTCATCTTCCGACGCTTATATATTTTTATACCGATATCTTATGAATGAACGGTTAAGAGAGTTGGAAACTAAATTCCAAGACCTTCAATTTGGTATATAATATGTCCCAATATGACCTCATATAGCACAGGAAATCTATTGCTCAAAAAGCTCTAGTGATCCACCTACTTGTCATATATGATGTCTGCGCAGTCTCGCGAAACTGAAAATATCTATCTACTCCTATATTGTATCAATGAACGGTTTAATGAGTTGGAAACTAGACTCATAGATCTTTAGTTTGGTAGGTAGATCATCCCCTAATTCCAAGTATATCTGGAGAAAAGCTCAATTATATTTGACCTAATGTTACGCATATTATGAGTGTAACTTGTGAAGACCTTTGCCAACTTTTGTTCCACCACTTGCTTGACTTCAAAACGTAGAACACAACTATCACACGATAAACGTTAAATCATATCATAACCTCCTTATCATGTAATGAACCATAGAGTCACCCTAAAGTACATGTTATAACATTCCAAACTCGTCGAATTTCGACGAAACTTATTTTCTTCAATTGGTTTAGCTTCTAAGCTTTCCAACCCTCTTGGTACGCGTTATTCATGATCTTAAATATTTATAACCTCCAATGTAACATGATTAACTTACTTTATATTCCATCAAATAGAACCTTATTTTCGATCTTACATCAATTGACTTACGATGTACTCTCACGTACGAAAACATGGGGTGTAACAAAATCATACTGAGGAGTAGGTCGTGGTTTTTTCACCTTTTGAGCCAGGTGTTTTTCACGTAAAAATTTCTGTGTCTTTACTATTACTGCTTAATTATTCCGCAAACAATAGTAAGTAGTATACTAAGAAGAACCATGTTCTTCTTATTAGACAGCACTCGAAAATTGGGTACTGCACAATTAACTTGTAATATTGTGTAGTATTGAAGTCTAAAACAACATATATATTAATAGTCTCAAACCTATAAGAGAAAGGTTTCCCAATTCGAAAAGGACAATAAGTTTTTCTTTTCCAAATCGATCAGAACAATGGGTTTTCCTAGACCTATAAGGAATATGGGTTTCCTAAAAAATACAAGAAAATAATTCAAGCCACAAAAATATTAAGAAATTCACCTTTTATAATTAATTAACAATAAAATTGACTATATTAATCTTAATTTATTTATTGAAAATACAACAAATACTCATATGCTCTTTACTCCAAGTGAAACTTTGGAAAAGAGAATTAATTAATTAATTTTTTATATCCAAAAAAATTAAATATTATGGACCACAAAAAAAAGGCCATAATATCAATTAAAATAGGGTGGAGTGAGTACCAAAATGTGAAAAGGCTTTTATTTACATTTCTTTAAGAAAAACTTGAACAGAAAGATGATACTAAATTTGACATAAAAAGATATGGAAATCTCACAACATGGTCGAGCTATTCTAACTCGGTTTAGAATATAATAAGCCCCATTCGATTTTGATTGTTCTGTGAAAAAAATAACTTGTAAAACAAAGTTGTGATAAAACAATAAAGAATTGTAGAGAGAAAGGAGAGAGATTTCTTATTGATTTTGGAATGAATTAGAATGGAATAGAAATCCTCTATTTATAAGGAAAAATGACTTAGCTACCAAATAACAAACCCTAAAATCTCTCTAAAATATAGACATTCACCATAAACAAAATTCTATTTATAATACTCCCCCTTAAATGTCTATTCAATATATAATGTGCCTTGTTAAAATCTTAACTACAATAAAATGAAGTGAGAAAAAATTCTAGTGAAGAAAAAAGAGAACACATATTTAGAAATACGCCTTTTACTTGCCTCGTTAAAATCTTGCAAGGAAAACCTAGTGGGACAAAATCTTGTAAGGGAATGTAACGATCCGACCGGTCGTTTTTCTTTCTAGAACCCCGTTTCCCTAAATAACACTCCTCGTACGTGCTTTCATTATTTTATGACATGCGGGGATGGTTAGTTCGGGATTTGGAAGGGTTTGAGTTGAAATCGTAACACTTGGTTCCTTAAGTTTGGCTTAAAAGGCCAAGTCTGACTTCGGTCAACATTTTGAGTAAACAACCTCGGAATCGAAATTTGACGGTTCCAATAGGTTCGTATGATGATTTCGGATTTGAGCGTATGTTCGGATCGGGTTTTGGATGACCCTGGCGCGTTTCGGCGTCTAATAGTGAAAGTTGGATCTTGAAGGTCTTAAAAGTTCTTTAAATTTAGTTTGGAGCGGATTTTGGTGATATCGAGGCCTAAACGGAATTCCGAGACCGGGAATAGTTTCGTAATGTCATGACTTGCACGCAAAATTTGGTGTCATTCTGAGTAGTTTAAGTAAGTTTCGGCGCATTGGAAGTAAATTGAAGAACTTGAAGTTCTTAAGTTTGATTCAATTGGTTTTGGGGTGTGATTCTTAGTTTTAATGTTGTTTCGAGCGTCCCGAGAGTTCGAGCGAGTCTGTTTTATGATTCGAAACATGTTGGTATGTCTGGACGAAGCCTCGGGGGCCCTGGGTGCCATTCATATGATGCGCTAGTTGAGTTTGAAACTCAACAGGGCTTCTGGTGCACCAGTTTTGGTGTGCCCGCACCTACGAGCCTTGGGTCGCAAGTGCGAGCCAAGCCTCGCAAATGCGTCCCAGGGAGGGAAGCCCAGGTTCCGCAGATGCGGCCCCTTTTCCGCAGAAGCGGGACCGCAAAAACGGGAGCCTGTCCGCAGAAGCAACCCCAGCAGGCCCATCTAATTCCGCAGAAGCGGACCCTTGTCCACAGAAGCGGGACTGCAGGTGCACCCTAGGCACCGCAGGAGCGAAATCGCTGGAGGCAGTGAGGTTCATTTAATACGGGACTTAAGCCATTTTTACTCATTATTTCTCACTCTTTGGGCGATTCTTGGAGCTTCTTGAGAGGGATTTTCACCTAAGGTTTGGAGGTAAGTAATTTCTACCTAATACATAGATTATGAGTAGATTTCAACATGAAAATTGGTGAAAATCATGGGTTTAGATGAAAAACCTAGGGTTTAACAAAAATGAGATTTTACCATGAAACTGATCATGAAACTTAGTGAAAAATATATATTTATGTTCCTTAGGTTGTGGGTAACAACTTCCTTCAAGCAATTTCGAAATCCGGGCACGTGGGCTTGGGGATGAATTTTAGGAATCTTGCAATTTGGATTGGGTAATCATTTTAATAGTGGAGATATGAACTTTTGAGCATATATTAATTAGTTTATATAATGTTTGACTAGTTCTAAGTCGTTTGGTACCAAATTTGAAGGTTTGAGCGCATTCTTGAATTGGGAAGTAGGCTTTGAGACGAGTTAAGTCTCTTTTCTAACCTTGTAAGAGTGAAATCTCCCCTTAGGCAAACTAAATAATGTATGTGACTATTTCTGGGCTACGTACGTACGAAGTGACGAGAGTCCGTGCGTAGCTACTATTTCTGTTAAGTTCGGGTAGTGTAGGACCCCTATCATAATATACTTGAAATAATTGCGTCATTTACTAGTTAATTTAATTTCTTAAATCATGACTCTATAAATTTTAAAAGTACTCCAAACAGATAAGTTTTCACTCAATTGAGGTTATGAATAGAACACTCGACTGTTATCAAAAAATTTGTGTTATTTAAGTGTTTTCTATTGTGGAGCGGGTCGAACGCCTCGGAAAATTAAATAGATGCATCTATGATTCGTGTCGTTCGACCCTCGGCAGTGCACATTTAAATGTTATCGTGTTGGTTCGGGACATACGACCTCGTCATTATTTGCGCATGTTGATTCTTGGAAATAAAAATTGTGAAAAGTTATTTATCATCTCTTGTTGTTGAGTTTAGTACATTCTTTGCAATCCATGCTTAATTATGATTCTGATATATTATCATTAGCCTTAGTAAGTGTCATGTCAACCCCTCGTCACTACTCTTCGAGGGTAGGCTGGATACTTACTGGGTACATATTATTTTATGTACTCACTCTACACTTCTGCACATAACTGTGCAGGATCTGAGACAGGTGCATCTGGATACGCATCTGGTGCGCATCCCTGACTTGATTTGAGATTCCACGGTGAGCTACCCCTTCTGAGCCGTCCAGCAGCATCCCGGAGTCTTTCTTTTATTTTGGTTTCTGTCTAATCCCTTCCAAACAGTAGGATAGACATACTTTTGTATAATATACTAAGTTGCCCATACACTTGTGGCACTAGATCTTGGTATGTATTAGTAGACTTATGGCTTTTGGGTTTTATCCTTTTGATTATGATTATTTCTACTAGTTTCATATATTAATTTAAATCGGTCTCGTATTAATTATTCTAAGTTAAGGAAAAATCATTATACAAAAAATTAGTAAATATGGAAATGTTATTAAGTTATTCGTTGTCGGCTTGTCTAGCAACGGTGCTGGACGCCATCACAACCTAATATGAAATTGGGTCGTGACCGGGAAAAAGAGTACAACGCATATTAACTCCCCCTTATATAAGCATCAATTCGCATCCCGATCTTGTACACTAGCTTCTTGAAGATTGACGTCGATAGAGACTTGGTGAACAAATCAGCCATATTATCACTTGAACGAATCTGATGCACATTGATATCACCATTTTTTTAATATCATCCTCCCTTCAATTGGTCTATGCATGTTGCATGTCTTCATACAGAATCATGGGTAGTTTGTCACACTTCAAACCACATTTGTCTCGAATAAGATGCATTATAGACCTCAACCATACACATTCTCGGCTTGCTTCATAAATAACTATTATCTCAGCATGATTACATGAAGTAGCTACTATTGATTGCTTAGTCGATTGTGAAGATATGGCAGTGCCTCCACGTGTAAGCACATAGCCTGTTTGAGATCGAGCTTTGTGTGGGTAAGATAAATCCAGCATCGGCATAACCAACAAGATCGGTACTGCAATTACTATTATAAAATAAGCCCATACCGGTAGTCCCCTTTAGATAATGAAATATATATTTGATTCCATTCCAATGTCTCCTTGTAGGAGAAGAGTTATATCTTGCTAAGACATTAACTGAAAAAGTTATGTCAAGCCTTGTAGTATTAACAATATACACTAGTGCACCAATTGCACTAATATATGGTACTTCAGGACCAAGAAGCTCTTGATTCTTTTCTTGAGGTCAGAACGGATCCTTATTCACATCAAGTGATCGAACAACTATCATAGTACTTAATGGATGTGCTCCATCCATGTAAAACCATTTGAACACCTTTTCTGTGTAGGCAGATTGATGAAAAAAAATCTCGTTTGCCAAATGTTCAATTTGCAAACCGAGACATAATTTTTTCTTTTCGAGATCTTTCATCTCGAATTCCTTCTTTAAATAATCAATTGCCTTTTGGAGTTCCAATAAGGTTTATGGCATCGACATATACGGCAAGTACAGCAAACTCCGATGTTGTTTTCTTTATAAAAATACATGGACAGATGTCATTATTTATATCACCTTTTTTTAATAAATACTCACTAAGGCGGTTATACCTCATTCACCCTGATTGCTTTGAACCATACAAAGATCTTTGCAATTTGATCGAAAATATTTCTCGGGACTTTGAATTATGTGCGTCGGGCATTTTAAATTCTTTGGGAATTTTCATGTATATTTCATTATCAAGTGAGCCATAATGGTAGGTTTTAATCACATCCATTAGATGCATGTCAAGATTTTCATGGACATCAAAACTAATAAGATAACGAAATATTAATGCATCCATAACAAGTGAATATGTCTCTTTATAATCGATATCAGGCCTTTGTAAAAATCCTTATGCAACAAGGCGTGTCTTATTTCTTTGTACCTCATTTTTCTCATTTATCTTACGTACAAAGATCCATTTATAGCCAACGGGCTTAACATCATTAGGTTTTTGGATTACATGCCCAAAAACTTCATGTTTTGCAAACGAATCCAACTCTGATTCGATTGCTTCTTGCCATTTTGGCCAATCACGTCTTTGTCGACATTCTACAACAGATTGAGGTTCAAGATCCTCACAATTTTTCATAATACTAGATGCAACATTGTATGAAAATACATGATCCAACACTATATCCAATCGATTCAAATTTGTCTCAATATCGATTGGGTTTATTGATAATTCTTTATTTTCTCGAGTCTCAGGCTCAGTGATTTCCTCATGAATCTCAAAATTGGTTAAATCGTGGATTTCTTCATGAGACTCTTTCGTAGTGTCATCTTGATCATTTATTTTTCTTTTTCTAGGATTTCGATCCTTAGAACCGAATGGTCTACTACGCTTTAGGCATGCTTTTGACTCATTAGTTGTGACACTAAAAGATTGTCTAACGGGGACTTCAATACGGAATAAAATATTCTCTGCGGGGATATGTGATTTTATTATCCTTTTCAGATCCGTAAATGCGTCTGAAATTTGATTTGTTATTTTCTGCAAATGACTAATCGTTTGGACCTCCTTTTCACAAATAGAGGCGATCAAGATGAGAGAATAATAGATTTTTCCACAAAATATCCCATTTGGTTTCACAAATTTCTTCTCCTTGCTCATCAAATCGACAGTCTACAAATGAAGAAGTAAAAAAATCTCCCGTTAATGTTTCGAGGTAGAGAATAATGGAGGACGATTTAGACCCAACATATATTCCAAACCTTCTTTGGGGATCTATTTTGGTGCGATATAGCGGTTCTATAGGCACATATACTACACATTCAATAATTATTAAATAGGATATATTAGGTTCATGACCCAAAACTAATATCAACGGAGAACATTTATGATAATTTATCGGTCTGAGACGAACTAGCATTGTTGCATGCAAAATGGCATGACCCCAAGTCGAATAGACTTAATTGATTATCAAAAAAATGTGCTCATAATCGAATTATTTGTGACATTAATTTTGCAAACGCTAGATTGCGAGATGACAATAGACACACATGAGACCATCTAGAAGACGCATCTATTAAGACCATAAGATATCTAAACGACCCACTAGGTGGGTGAATAGATCCACAAATCTCCACTTGTATAAGTTCTGAAAACGTTGGAACTCAATTCCAACCTTTGTTGGTTATGGTCTCATAATTAACTTGTCTTGATAAAGAAGTGAAAGAAAATTCATTATTTAAAAGAATTTTTAAATTCTTTAATAAATGCACATTTGAGTTTTCTATAATTCGTCTCATCATAATTGATTCAGGATGTCCCAATCGAGCATGCCAAAGTATAAAAGTACTGGAATTAGTAACCTTTTGGTTTACGATAGAATGTGCCTTAATTGCACTCATTCTTCTCCAATACGGGCCATAAGACACAGATGAAAACTTCTCAATAACCCTTTCCCTGCCAGAGACATTCAAGATTATTCTCATAAGTTGTCTCAATATGATATTTGTTTCGGTGGATATCTTTAAAACTCAACAAGTTCCTCCTGGACTTGAAGGAGATTATTGCATTATCTATGATAAGTAATGTTTCCCTAGGCAGAGTTATAGTAGCTCTTCTAGAGCCTTCAATTATATTACTACTACCAGAAATTGTAGTAACATATGCCTTAACATGGTTAAATGAGAGAAATATTTCTTCTCTGTGAATATCGTATGTGTCATACATGAATCAATTAAATGAATATTTACAATTGAACTTTGATCTAAGTTTAATTTGTGATATATTCATATTTGTTTCCCATGGTGTGACATACAAAATAAATATACGAATAAACATTAGTATTTTCAGAAAAAAGAAAAAAAATAAAGTTTGAATATAATGAATAAACATTAATAAAAATAAAATAAGGAAGTGAAATGTTGCCACCAAACTCAATCGGATGGAATATTAATTCGCAAATAATATCTAGTAATAGTATTTTCAATATACAATATGTGTATCCAAATCCCTACTATCTTTTTCTTTTCTTTTTAATGCCTAGTGAAAGAATGATCGTATTAAGTGGTTAGCAGATTTTGTATTGTATTTCCTAAATAAAATGGAGAAATTAATCGAAGGACACCGGACCTCGCAATCACACTTAGTTTGGAGTGGGGACATTTAGTATTTGGCTAATAAAGAGCAAAGAGGCAATCTTATGCCATACACTATCAGGATCATTACCTGTTTATGAATAGGCAAAACTAAAAATCAAACTGCTCAGTTATCTTTAATCATAGATTCATTACTAATCAAGTGGTCTATTTTTTCATCAGGGTGTTCAAAGAAGTCTGTCACATCTAAGTGTGTGAAGTCAAATTCATTGTCAGAGACAAAATTAGCTTCAAGTCCTTTATTCTTTAGAAATGTTTGATAAAGCTCAACCAAATTCTTGGTGTACGATAAATATTTGTCTAGTGCCCTTTTCCACCGCAACGATAACATTCAATATTTGAACTCTTTGCCTTTGGCTTCTCATGTTTTCCTATCCACTTTTGGTGGTTATTTTTCTTTGGGGGTGATTAATACCAGGAAAATTTCTTCCATGGCCACGACCACGAACAGTGCCACGACTTTTTCCACGCTTAGCATAACGAGAATACACATCATCCACTTCAGGCTATAGTGTAGACTTAGTAGGCCGATTATTGTGATTTCTCATGAGCAAGTCATTGTTTCGTTCAGCCACAAGGAGAAGAGAAATCAACTCCGAATACTTCTTGAAACATTTCTCTTGGTATTGCTGTTACAGAACCATATTGGAGGCATGAAGCGCTGTGAATATTTTTTCAAGCATATCATAGTCAGTGATACTATCTCCACAGAGTTTCAATTTAGAAGTAATTCTGAACATTTTTTATTATTTGCTGTCTGCACGTAATACTATTCCAAATTAAAATGAAAACTAAAAAGGAAATTAATATACATGAATAAATAATTTCGCCATTAATCCCCCAATTCAGTTTTATAAGGATTAACTTGTTTAATTTTGTTTATATTTAATATATTTAAAACAAAGCATGTGCAACACCATAGTTGGAAACAAAAGAAAGTCAATAATTGTATTTTTTTCTATTCAAACAAAATTTGTGGGTTCAACTGAATTATTTGCGTTCAATTTAAATTATATAAACATTGCAAAAGAATAATAAATAAAAGATAAAATGTTTATATAATAAATTTTTAATCAATTTAATTCAACTGAACTTAGATCCTTAATCTACCTCTCGCTATAACTATATCATACATGATGAAAGAGATGGGGTATTTTGTTGTTCAATCTGTATTACTATAACAAATAATGAAACAGTCAATTTTCTGAAAAGAAAACAAAAAATTAGAAGTAACAGAATGCCGAAATAATCAAGCAGAATCTGAAAAATAATTTCGGAATAAAATCGAGTCCATTGAATGCACAGTGTGTCCTTAAGAAAATGATTCCCCTCAAGTATCCGAGGAGCATGAATATTATCCTCCTAGGATAGAACGATTTAACTCACCAGCGTGTTGGTACCAAAAATACCGGTGAAAAGCGAACATGTCATGACCCAAAATCCAACTATGTCGTGATGACGCCTATCGTGTTACAAGGCAAGCCTACTTCCTAAAATAATTACTGTATTGGTAAAAAAGAGCTTCATACGTATGATAATTCTTGATGACTCAACCAGCTACGTGGAGCTAGAAAAACATGACAACTGGACAGGTTTTCTATAAAGAGGTGCGGGTCAAAAAGGCACGACGCAATATACCTACGGGGTAATTAGCTACGGAAGACCCAACCTGATTGAGACAAGGAAGGGACACGGTCAAAATGAATCCGGTCAGAGCTACGGGCAGATTCAAAGATCTTCAATTAATGATTCACACGTTACACAACCTTCACGCAATAGTTACGGTTATTCTTTGTAATGTTACATTAATGTCATAATTAATCATTAATTAGTGATTATTGTGAAAGGAAGACGTTATGTTAAGAAACTCCATATATAAGGGAAGAAAATATAACTTTTAAAGGGCATTCGAACGACAATCATAATACACTTTACTTTCTGCACATCTTAGTATTTGCTATTTCCTTACTTACTCATAATTACCATCATTTCTTTGGTTATCAGAAACCCGCGTTTATCCTAAAATTATCTTTGGTCGAAGAATTTGATTCTTTGGTTAAACAAATTGGTTCCGTTACCGGGAATCTGATAATCTTCGTTTACTTTTCAAGCAATATCCTCTGAACTATGTCAAACCCCAACGACAATAACCAACAAAGGGATGGAACTCCGCCACCCGTAGGAACCCCTCGAGGTTCGAGGGAGAAATCCCCAGAAAGATCCAACAACAATAACAATGATAATGATCAAATAGTAGAGCAATATCAAGTAAAGCAAATGATTGCAGAGTATGTGAACCAGGCTTTGCAAGAATTTGCAAGGTGATTACCAACAACATCACCTGCACCATTAACGCCACCCCCCAATAATACCATCACTGTGGAAAATCCTCAGTCTGAGTTGGAAAGCAGAGATACTCCTAATGAATCTCTCAAAACGAGACCTGGTATGTCTAGTAGCTCTGAATTGCAAACTTTATTACTAACTTTGCAGAAACAGATGAAGGAACAAAACGATCGAATCGAACAAATTCCTGGAGTGCCACCTATTATCAAAGGCATTGACGTTGATAGATATTCTCAACAACCCTGGAAACCAAGCGTGGCACCTCTACCTATTCCCAAGAAGTTCAAAATGCCTGATGCTCCTAGATACGACGGAACAACTGACCCACGAGACCATATGACTGCTTTTACCACCGGAGTTAAGGGCAACGACTTGACAAAACAGAAAATTGAGTCAGTCTTAGTAAAAAAAATTGGAGAAACACTTACTAAAGGAGCGCTAACCTAGTATTCTCTTCTCCCTGAAAACTCTATTGATTCTTTTGCTGAGCTCACATATTCCTTCATAAAAGCACACTCCGGTGCGCAAAAAGTGGAGAAAATAATGGAGGACATATTTAAAATAAAACAAGGAGACACGGAACTACTCCGTGAATTTGTAGACAAGTTTCAACGAGAAAGAAGGCTACTACCAAGGGTGCTTGATAATTGGGCAGCCATGGCATTTTCAAGCAACTTAAATGACAAAAGTTCAGAAGCCACGAGAAGACTAAAGGAAAGCTTGAGATAATTCCCAGCTACAACATAGAATGAGGTCTATAACAGGTACAACACCAAGCTTCGTATAGAAGAAGATACCATCGCTCGTTCAAAAGACGAAGATCGTATCAGTTCCAGGCATTCCGAATCAGACAGGAGATCAGGTAAAAATAGGTATGATCCTTACATGGGACCCTCGGGACGAGACACTCGTCCCAGGTTCAAAAATGCTCGGTCGGAATATAGACCAACGAGCAAAGATGCGGGCTCATCCTCATCAAGATCCAGAAAGGATCGAGATGAACGAACTAGAGGTAATGCACGAAGTGGGGATCACACCTTCAATATGAGTACCTCCGAACTTGTTTCAGTATTAAGAAATATGGGTGATAAGGTTCGATGGCCCAAAGAAATGCGGTCCAACCCAAATAAAAGGAACCCAGATTTTTTGTGTGAATTCCATAATGATCACGGACACAGAACCGCAGATTGCAGATTTTTACAAGGTGAGATAGAATAATTATTGAAACAGTGCTATTTAACAGAATTGTTTAGTAAGAAAGGTAAGCAGGCATACATGAAGAACATGCAGGAGCCCCCAAAACCTCCATCTCCAAAAAGAATTGTCAATGTGATACACGGAGGTGAGGAAGTAAATGGTGTGGCTTGCAAAGTAGCCACGAAGTTCACAATTACACACGAAAAATGGGTTCGTGAAAATCAGGATGCATACAATATAACCTTTGATGATGCACATGTCAGCGGATTAGTTCTCTCCCACAATGATGCTCTGGTATATCCTTACTTATTCATGACACTAACGTAAAAAGAGTGTTGATTGATCCAGGAAGTTCAGTCAATATTATTTTGCTAAGAGTCGTGGAAGAAATGCTATTAGGAAATCAAGTAATCCCAAAGGCACAGGCCATATCAGGGTTTGATAACTCTACGGTTATAACCAAAGGGGAAATTAAACTTAGCACTTATGTTGAGGGAGTAATAAAAAATACAAGGTTCCAAGTCATCGAGACTGACATGGCTTATAACGTGATCATGGGAAGACCATGGATCCACGACATGAAAGCAGTACTATCCACCCTGAATCATGTAATTAAATTCCCTTATGAATGGGGAATTCAACAAGTTAGAGGCGATTAACAAACCGCAAGAAATTTAAATTTCATGGTACATTACAACAAAAAAGTAGAAACGGAAGAATCAAAAAATAAGGAATTCTCCCAAACAGGAGATGTTGCCCAAACAGGTATGGAAGAAATTACTATCCCAATAGGTACGAAAGATATTATTGCTAAAACAGGTACGAAAGAAGATAACTATAAGAAGGTGAATCAAGTCATCACAAAAGAAATACCAAATCACACAGACGTGGATTCCAGACCTGTCGTCATTCAAGAACCGGAGGAAGATGAATACATCAAAACAACGACGGAAGAACTCGAAGTTGTTCCCTTGTTCGAACAAAGGATGAACAGAAAGTTTACATAGGCACAAGGCTAAGCCCAAGCCGAAGAGGTAAACTAATTGATTATTTAAAAGCTAATGTTGATTGCTTTGCATGGTCCCATTCAGACATGACAAGTATACCACCAGAAGTGATGACTCATAAACTAAATGAAGATCCATCCTTCGTACCTGTTAAGCAGAAGAAAAGAAAGCAAGGACCATTCAAGAACCAAGTGATTGACGAAGAGGTACAAAAGCTATTGAAAATTGGTTCAATACGTGAGGTAACATACCCTAACTAGTTAGCTAATACTGTGGTAGTGCCTAAAAAGAATGGTAAATGGAGAGTATGCGTAGATTACACTGATTTAAATAAAGCATGCCCCAAAGATTCATTCCCATTGCCACATATAGATCAAATGATTGATCCCACCATAGGTCATGAATTGTTAAGCTTTCTAGATGCATATTCTGGTTATAATCAGATTAAAATGGATCCCTCAGACGAGGAAAAAACTTCCTTTATTACAAACAGGGGGACTTATTGTTATAAAGTCATGCCTTTTGGATTAAAAAATGCTGGAGCCACTTATCAAAGGCTAGTGACCAAGATGTTCCAAGAATATCTGAGGAAGACGATGGAAGTTTACATCGATGACATGCTGGTAAAGTAAACACATGCGAAAGACCATTTCCAACACCTCTCTATTACATTTGAAATTTTGCGCAGGTATAATATGAAATTGAATCCAGAAAAATGCGCTTTTGGCGTCGAATCGGGTAACTATTTGGGTTTCCTTGTATTGAATAGAGGAATAGAAGTAAATCCTGCTCAAATTAAAGTTATAGAGGAAATACTTGATATACTTGTGAACAAAAAGGAAGTTCAAAGACTAATGGGATGAATTGCAGCCTTAGGTAGATTTATTTCCAAATCTTCCGAGAAAAGTTTTAAATTCTTTTCAGTTATCAAGAAGCAAAACCAGTTCGAGTGGACTAAAGAATGTCAACATGCTCTCAAAGATCTGGAAGCTTATCTATCAAAACCCCCGTTGCTATCAAAGCCAAAGGAAGAGGAAAGGCTATACATTTACCTTGCCGTTGCAGAAATAGCCGTAAGTGCAGTATTGGTAAGGGAAGATAAAGGTAAACGATCTCCTATTTATTATGTAAGCAAGACATTGCTAGATGCTAAAACTAGATACCCACATCTAGAAAAATTAGCCTTAGCTCTAATCAAGGCATCTAGAAAATTGAGACCATATTTTCAATGTCATCCAATCACTGTTGTGACCTCATATCCATTAAGAAATATACTACACAAACAAGAACTATCAGGAAAATTAGCTAAGTGGGTCATAGAATTGAGCAAGCATGACATAATATATCAGCCTAGGACTGCAATAAAGTCCCAAAACTTAGCTGATTTTAGTAATAGCATTGTCCCTGAAGTGGAAAGAGTGTTACACCTCTTTAACGATGTTAATCCAGGTCTATGGACCATATTTACCGATGGCTCTTCTAATGTAAAAGGTGTCGGCTTAGACATAGTTTTAATATCACCTACGGGTGAAAAGACACGACATGCTATCAAATGTTATCCAATAACTAACAATGAACTAGAGTACGAAGCTGTCATTGCAGGGCTGGAATTGGCACGAGAACTCTCAATTGAGCAAATCGTAATCAAAAGTGACTCTCAGCTGGTAGTAAATCAGATGTAGGGGACTTATATTGCTCGGGAAGCTCGTATGAAACAGTATCTGGAAAAGGCACGAGATCTCGTAAGGAAATTCAAAAAATGGAAGGTAATACAAATACCTAGAGAAGAAAATGCAGAAGTAGATGCATTGGCTAACCTCACAGCAGTTATGTCACGCCCCGAGCTTGGGGAGGCGTGGCTGGCACCCGGTGCCGAGCTGGCCCGAGCGAACCACTCTTTAACTCATAATCATTTGATTAAAACTATAACATACATAGGTCGAGTTGGCTGAACGCATTTCTTTTGTAACTATCATGGCCAACATGGCCACAACTCATAATGTACAACTATAAGTGGGAAACACTACATAAATAAACTATCGTTCTTAAGACATGAATACATATGGGCCGGCAAGTCCTCTGACATACTGTACAAAATGAACCTTTGTCTACAAAGCCTCTAAGATTATTTGACATCAAATGGGATAGGGTACCGGCCTACCTATAAGTCTGTAGCAAAACTCTAAACACGATGACTCATAAACTTGGCTGCACTCTGAATGAGGTGGAGTCTTACCGATCCTTTGCTGAATGCTAATCTCGTTTACTATGAGGGCTCGTCAAACTGTTTGTATATACCTGCATGCATGAATGCAGCGTCCCCAAGCAAAAGGGACGTCAGTACGAATAATGTACCGAGTATGTAAGGCAGTATACTGAAAATTGAAACTGAACTGATAATATAATAACTGCAGGTAGCTGGAAGTCAAAGATAATCTGATTATATGCTTACTTGCTGATACTGACTCAATTCTCTCAATATAATAAGTAAAATAGTTTTCCGGCCCTATAAGTCTAGGTAAATATATATATATATAACTGCTCTGCCGTAGTAGGCTTGCTCATAGGTGCTCGGCCATACTAGGCTCTGTATCTCGACCAACAGGGCTCGCTCATAGGCACTCGGCCACAGTAGGTTTGGTATATAACTTACCATCTAATCAGAGGTTTCCCAAGAGGGTCCTGCCCATCGATTATAGCTCGATGGTAATGAAAATACTTTTAATACTGTTTATATAAACCCTCTGCTCTCTTGACTGGAAGAAGGAAATACTCAAATTGAATATGAAGTCCTGATAAGAAGAATATTGTAACTTACAAGACTAGAAAAATATACATAAATTCGGCGAAGTTTAGTTTTCATTGGCTCAAGTAATGGAGACAATTGCTAACGGTCTCGAATTAATCATCATCTTACCTGTTGTTTGTCAATTGTTGCTAGATAGAATATTAAAAGACCTTCCAGTGAAAATGTCAATTATGATCCCGAATTCATTTTTTTTAATCCGATATGGAAACATTAAAAAAAAGAAGACTAGAATTATATAAGAAAACTACACTATACTAGGATTCAAGATACATGACAACTACTAAAAATGAATTTTAAAAAAAGATTCAACTCTCCAATTTTTGTTAGCCCAACTCCTGCATACGTTAAATCAATCTAACTTATCTTGGCTTTCTTACTAAGAGATAATTCCAGGAAAATAATTCCATGTTCATGGGATAGGGAATATAATTTTCGGCAATATCCACCAAAAAGATGCAGTGTATCGAGCTAGGTATCTTACATCTGGTACTATCAAATGTATTTATACGAGATCATGCCAAAATAAAGGAAGGGTTTAACCTTAACATACCTGGAGTAGAAAAAAAATCCGTATAATATTCTTGGAGATTGCACCGTACTCTTTGTAACCGCAAAATTTTACGTCGCTACTATTCTAACAATTCCGTTGGAAACCTTCATGAATTGAATTTATAACCCCAAAATCGGACTGAATCTGTTCTTGAAGTCTTGAACGAAATCAAGTTTCTGTTCACTAAAGTCTTGAATTAGAAAATATGTTGTATGTTATTGCTTTAGGATTTGATGTTCTGATTCTCTTTTTGTCCAAATGAAGGATGTAACAAGACTAATAAGTCTTGTTATGTTAAATTCAAATTTACCTAAGGTTGCCACCTAGGCATAAATGACTAAGAGTCATTCTTAGCTTTGTACCACGTTTTTGGGATGAAATTAATTAATTTTTATCCACCTATTAATTAACTGGGTAATGTTTCGTTACTTGGTAATTAACCAATTACCCGCATAATTAAAAATTATCTTTCATTACTTAAAAGTTTACTTATTTTTAATACACTTTATATATTCTACTATCATGGTCACATGGTACCTTGTATGGTACTAGTCCGTAAATATCGGGTATTAATGCTCGACCCGTATTTTTAACCCCACAAGCCAAACATGGATAAAAATTCATTTTCTTTGACTTGTTTCCCCTTTCACCTTCACGAATTTATTCATCACTTGTGGAATAGCATAATCCTTATAATCTCCAAATAATCTTTCACTTGGACTGATGTCAATTACCTTCTGACAAATTCAACGTACAATACTATAGGTTGCAACATCGTCGTAATATATTATTGTAAAGGGTAATATCATCTTAATATATTACTGCAGAGCATAACATCGACATAATACTGCGGGGCGTAACATTATTCCCCCTTTTGGAACATTCGTCCTCGAATGTTGACTGATGCACTTATCATTTTCACAACTTATGTCTTCCGAATACTTTAGAACTCCCTTGCCATCTAGGCGACTGTTCTCTGAATAAGTCCAAAGTCCAGGGCATTCCCCCCTTAGGCCTCCTTCTCACACCACAACTTGTAGTCGAAATCCTCCCAATCTCGTAACTGTTGCTACCTTCCAGCATGCAGCCTGTACGATTTTGAGCTTATAAGTGTGCCTAATCTCTAGGCTTTTCTTTGTGAACATATACAAAACCTTAATAAGATGTCCCTCTGGGCATTTATAGGTATACTGAAGTTCTTCGCTCGATACATTGTTGAACTTACGAATATTGTTATACCTTATTTCATAGATCCGTTTATTCATTCGTATGACTTTACTGCATCTAGGGTAGGTCATACTATACCATAACTCATACTTCGATTTATCGTTACTCTGGTCTGCAACCAACTCCAAGTTACTCTTGTTGCTTATCCTATATGTATAAATCTATGTCCTTTAATGCTTTCTTATTATTGTTTATCTAAGGGATGAAATCCTTATCTCCTCTCATATGTTGGAACTTTATCCATCTTTTGTCGATTCACCTTAACGTTGATCCATAATCTACCACTGATAATTTAACCTCTTATGTAACACTACCGTTAGGGCTCACGTCTCATTGGGGAACATCTGAAATGATTAGACTGGTCCGCCTGGGGCGATACCATGCTTCCATAACCGCATCTCACATCATCCCAATGTGATTCCTCACGTGGGTATTTTACTTCTGTCCAATTCATGAAATCCATTTCTTTTCTTCGTCAGACCATTACTCAATCGAAGGCCCAAACGCCATCCTTTATCTATCATAATTACACCCTCATTCTACTTACCAGGGCAACATTCATCTTTTCTAAATGTTATTTCCTTTGAGTTCATTCAGGCTATAGTGAGCTTTATATAACTTAGAGAAACCATCCTCTCTTGTTTTCATGGGCTTAATCATGAGGAATTATCCATTTTTGTTACCTTCTCACTCAGCCTTTCTTATCCTTACTCTTATTTTCTAGAACCTTATTGCTTCAGCATACAATATCTTGCGACCTACACATATCTATTTATATTACTTGCAACTTTTCAACTTGCTTGCATCATAGGTTACCTTATGTCGTTCTGGAACATCACGCGAGATATCACACCGTCTCTAACTCTTCTTTAATCTCTTATTAGACCTTTCGGTACATAGAAACCATAGGCTGAAGGATATGCCACTGACGATGCTGCCATCATTCCTGGATATTGAATCCCCATGCTTCTAGACTTCTGTCCGAAGTATGGACTATTCACAACCTTTTGCATTTGAATATCTCGTACGTTGTTCCCTTTACCTTACTTACTTTAAAATTTTGCATCATGTGTTCTATCTCTTTCAGGACCTCCCTTCCACATAGGTATAATTCACGTCCATAACTTGAAGCTCTATTATAATGCCTGCACCGCTAGTGCATGTACAATCCAAGTAGGAGCTTCATGTGACTTTTTATAAGGCTGGTACTCTTCAGTTGGCTTCTTTGTAAAGCCGTTATAAAATATGGCTACTGTATTATATCTCTTATACATCTGCTATGTAGGAGTGATCCCGAGGTCTATATTCTCTTAGTCCACTCTTGTTTTACTTAGTCGAGGTAACTCTTTAGTTTCCTCTTCTTTATGATCAGCCTTTATATAGGCTTAAGCTATCTTTCGATCTGCGGCTCCTGGTATTAGTTATTACTTTAGCCTTTCATAGGCGCTGAGGGATATTCATGATAAAATCATTTAACAATTCAATCCTTCGTCTATGACCTGGGATCAATTCTTTATTCTAACGTATACCAGAATTTTCTATGGTTGTATATGTTGCAGGTATAAAACTTCAAACTCTTAAGTGTGTTTATAATATCACCAGCTCAGGATCATTGATCGAATAATTCCTTTTTTTCCTTCTTAACTTTCTTTAACGTAAGCTATTATTTTTCCTGGTCTTTCTGCCCCCTTGTTGCGTGCATATACCATAGTTCCTACACATACCAGAGTTTTCATGCAACTCGTATGATCTCGAATATTACTTTTAATTTTACTTCCTGTTCATTAGCCACGGTAGGTTCCACTTCCTTTGGAGTGCTTAGAATGTTGTTGTGAGACTGTTGTTACACGAGCATTTCCTCTTTAGGTCGTTGTGCTTAGGTTGAAGCCTTCTTCCTTATTTCCTCAACTAGTCCTTAGTTGTAGTACTTAGGGAGAACCCTTGACTCTTGTAAAGCTGTGAGCTTATGACGGACCCTTTCGATGTCCTTCCTTACCTATAATTATTCGTAGTTACTTACCTCTATGCCCTTATGCTTATACGGTTGCTTCTGAACTGATATTTTTACTCTCTTCCAAGTGGCACTCTCTTTTATTTTCGTAATACTTATACGGTACCCTTAACTATCCCAACTCCAATCTGAATATTTATCAAGGTTATGTCTTCATATTTGCGGGACTGAATTCCTATGTTGGGGTTCATTCTGTTTGCCTTGCATGATCTATTGATTTATCTGTATCCTCTTGTCTAGCCATGCTAGGCTCTTCCTAAATCAACTACTAACGGCTCATTGATTCATTCTCGTACCAATATTCTGCGTAGTCTTTCTTGGGTTATTTCCTTTGTCTTAACTTACCTCTCGCATTGGCTCCTTATTAATCAATAACATATCGGGACAGGACCCTTAGTTTCTCTCCTTGACGTCGTATCTGCATAATGTTCTAAAATCGAAGCATATCGGTATGATTTGAACAAGTGTAATCTCATTCCTTTGTCACTTTTATCACATTCTTCCTTTACATTCCATAGTTACTGAACCACTTAATTCTGACTTAATGTCACATAACTTCTTATCCCCCCCTTTGGGAATGCTAAGATTTAGAACTACAACGATCTACCTGTAGATGTTGTACCTCTTTACCTTTGACATCCTTTCTTATCATCGATGACCATTATTCGCCTAGTACATGTCATCCTTGCGCATGGGCCATGCTAATCTTCTCTGTATCGTTCCCATATGCTTAACTTTGCTCATATTTCTTGCTTTCGTCTTCCTGAATGACCATTCTATGAATTTCTCATGAATCTTCTTCTGTTGTCCATTCTATTATCGTCGAAACAAAATATGAAGTTATCACGGTGCCGACTATTATCCAATCACTCAGTCCCTAATTCCTGTTTAGTTTATCTTGTTCACCAGCCCATACTGATTTATATTACTTTGGGATTTAACTCCCCCTTCTGGTAGTCGCATTGGGGTCACAAACTTATTCCTTGAAATGAGGATATGACTTTATGGCCTATACCCTTTTGTTGTCTCAAGGAATATCACCCTTCGTCTTTTCCTTCACTTGACTGTAGACTCTGTAATACTGTTATTTTTTACCTAACGTTGTCATCCATGTATCACTTCTTACTCATAATGCTTCATTAACTCTCTTCTTGTTTCCCGCTAACATCTATGTCTATTACATTATTCTGAAAACTCGAACAAGACATTTTTTTTTCCCGCTTTTAGCTCCCCTTGCTCCATCCATTGGCTCTTCGAATTGCCTAATATTCTTTCTCTACTAGGAGCGGAAGCCACACTACGATAATATTTATCCCTTCAAGTTTTCCAGTGCCTATCGTTGTAGTACTCATATATGGTTATACCATTTTATAGTGCACCATCTGGGTGTCTCACAAGGAGATCTATTGGTACATTTGCAGTGTCCTTCCGAAACGTCAACTAACGCAAACAATCCATTCACCATTTTGGGTTACTCTAACCCCAGTCGGATCCTGATATCATGTTCCTCTCTTAAACTACACATGCCAGCCCCCATAGGGCATAACTGAGATGAATGTAGCTGATGGTACATACCTTGGTTACTGTTGAAAATAACTCAAAATGCTTATATCTCTGTTCTTGAATTGTAAATAATGATCATCTTCACTAACTGGGTACCTCGTACCCCTCTTCATCTTTCTTTTTTTACTTATTGAAATTTGTATCTATCTTCTGAATCTCTCGTTATCTTTTACCATAGGGGTGGATAGATATTCATGCCTTAAGAGGATCCTTGTCAAAAGGCTTACACGTCTTAGTACGCACATGATCTACTGAAGACCTTACACATACTCATCATAAGCATGATACAAAGTCGAGTTCCTCTAATTAAACACTTCCACGGCTATATCTCTTATCGATCATCTTTCTGAACGTAGGCATCGTCCTATTACGAATAAAAATAGAATTTCGGAATTTGAATTCTTATAGGTGAGCTCTACCACACGATCTAGAGTAAGAAGAAACAGTGATAGTCCTAAATGCGCATTAGCCTCCTGCTTATAAGTGTGGTGCACGACACACCCATAAACAAGACTCTACTAGACACGGCTTGTAGACTCCCTAGGATACAACTGCTCTGATACCACTTTGTCACGCCCCGAACCTGGGGAGGCGTGGCTGGCACCCGGTGCCGAGCTGGCCCGAGCGAACCACTCTTTACCTCATAATCATTTGATTAAAACTATAACATACATAGGTCGAGTTGGCTGAACTCATTTATTTTGTATCTATCATGGCCAACATGGCCACAACTCATAATGTACAACTGTAAGTGGGCAACACTATATAAATAAACTATCGTTCTTAAGACATGAATACATATGGGTCGGCAAGGCCTCTAACATACTGTACAAAATGAACCTTTTTCTACAAAGCCTCTAAGATTATTTGACATCAAATAGGACAGGGTACCGGCCTACCCATAAGTCTGTAGCAAAACTCTAACACGATGACTCGTAAACTTGGCTGCACTCCGAATGAGGTGGAGTCTTACCTATCCTAAATGCTAATCTCGTTTACTATGAGGGCTCGTCAAACTGTTTGTCTATACCTGCAGGCATGAATGCAGCGTCCCCAGGCAAAAGGGACGTCAGGACGAATAATGTACCGAGTATGTAAGGCAGTATACTGAAAATTGAAACTGAACTGATAATATAATAACTGCAGGTAGCTGGAAGTCAAAGATAATCTGATGATATGCTTACCTGCTGATACTGATTCAATTCTCTCAATATAATAGGTAAAATAGCTTTCCGGCCCTATAAGGCTCTATATATAACTATATAACTGGTCTGTCGTAGTAGGCTCGCTCATACGCGCTCGGCCATACTAGGCTCTGTATCTCGACCAACTGGGCTCGCTCATAGGCGCTCATCCACAGTAGGTTTGGTATATAACTTACAATCTGATAAGAGGTTTCCCAATAGGGGCCTGCCCATCGATTATAGCTCGATGGTAATGAAAATACTTTTAATCATGTATATATAAACTCTCTGCTCTCTTGACTGGAAGAAGGAAATACTCAAATTGAATATGAAGTCCCGATAAGAAGAATATTGTAACTTACGAGACTAGGAAAATATACATAAATTCGGCGAAGTTTAGTTTTCATTGGCTCAAGTAATGGAAACAATTGCTAATGGTCTCAAATTAATCATCATCTTACCTGTTGTTTGTCAATTGTTGCTAGATAGAATATTAAAAGACCTTCCAGTGAAAATGTCAATTATGATCCCGGATTAATTTTTTTTTATCCGATATGGAAACATTAAAAAAAAAGACTAGAATTATATATAAAAAACTACACTATACTAGGATTCAAGATACGTGACAACTACGAAAAATGAATTTAAAAAGAAGATTCAACTCTCCAATTTTTTTAGCCCAACTCCTGCATTACGTTAAATCAATCTAACTTATCTTGGCTTTCTTACTAATTGATAATTCCAGGAAAATAATTCCATGTTCATGGGATAGGGAATATAATTTTCGGCAATATCCACCAAAAAGATGCAGTGTATCGAGTTAGGTATCTTACATCTGGTACTATCAAATGTATTTATAAAAATTCTCTTTATGCCTCGTTATCAAACTCACGTAGTTATGAGATCATGCCAAAATTAAGGAAGGGCTTAGCCTTAACATACCTGGAGTAGGAAAAAAAATCCATATAATATTCTTGAAGATTGCACCGTACTCTTTGTAACCGCAAAATTTTACGTTGCTACTATTCTAACAATTCCGTTGGAAACCTTCATGAATTGAATTTATAATCCCAAAATCAGATTGAATCTGTTCTTGAAGTCTTGAACGAAATCAAGTTTCTGTTCTCTAAAGTCTTGAATTAGAAAATATGCTGTATGTTTTTGCTTTAGGATTTGACATTCTGGTTCTCTTTTTGTCCAAATGAAGGATGTAACAAGACTAATAAGTCTCGTTATGCTAAATTCAAATTTACATAAGGTTGCCACCTAGGCATAAATGACTAAGAGTCATTCTTAGCTTTGTGCCACATTTTTTGGGATGGAATTAATTAATTTGTATCCACCTATTAGTTAATTGGGTAATGTTTCGTTACTAGGTAATTAACCAATTATCCGCATAATTAAAAATTACCTTACATTACTTGAAATTCTACTTATTGTCAATACACTTTATTTGTTTCACTATCATGGTCACATGGTACCTAGTATGGTACTAGTCCGTAAACATCGGGTATTAACGCTCGACCCGTATTTTAAACCCCACAAGCCAAACATGGATAGAAATTTATTTAATTTGACTTGTTTCCCCTTTCACCTTCACGACCATCACTTGTGGAATAGCATAATCCTTATAATCTCCAAATAATCTTTCACTTGGACTGATGTCAATTACCTTATGACAAATTCAACGTACAATACTATAGGTTGCAACATCGTCGTAATATATTATTGTAAAGGTTAACATCATCTTAATATATTACTGCAGAGCATAACATCGACGTAATACTGCGGGGCGTAACAAGTTACAGAAGTAACAAATGAAGACAGTACAATTGTCGTCCATCTGTTCCATTCAATGATAGATCAAGATAAGAATGAGGTAACTTTTAACAATTTAACATGGGATTGGAGAAACAAAATTTTAAATTTCTTGCAGAATGGTACCGTACCTGAAGAAAAAAAAAGTGGCTCAAGCACTTCGCCAAAAAGTTGCACGGTACTGCCCCATTCGCCATTCTTTATATAGCAAGATGTTCGGAGGTCCACTAGCAAAATGCCTCGGACCTAACCAAACGGAGTTCGTGATGAGAGAAATCCATGAAGGACACTGTGGAAATCACGCAGGAGCTAGATCCTTAGTCAAAACCCTAATCAGAGCTGGGTACTATTGGCCTAAGATGGAAGAAGAAGTTGAAGGCTTCGTATCCAAATGCGACAAATGCCAACGATTTGCTAACAACATGCATAAACCAATAGAACTACTGCACCCAATAATATCACCATGGCCGTTCATGAAGTGGGGAATGGATATAGTAGGACCTCTTCCTGCATCTAAAGGAAAGGTACGGTTCTTACTTGTACTAACCGACTATTTATAAAATGGGTAGAGGCGGAAGCTTTCAAATAGGTGCGAGAAAAAGAAGTTAAAAGCTTCTTATGGCGAAATATAATATGCCGTTTTGGAATACCAAAGGAGATCGTATGTGATAATGGCCCATAATTCATAGGCTCACAAATCACAGAATTCTTCGAAAGCTGGCAAATCAAACGAATTACTTCAACGCCGTATCATCCCGTGGCTAATGGGCAAGCTGAATCAACGAACAAAGTCATCATCAACAACCTAAAGAAATAGTTACCAGCAGTATTATGGGCTTATAGAACAACTTCAAAAATAGCTACGGGAGAGACTCCATTCGCACTTGTCTATGGCTCAGAAGCCTTAATACCGGTGGAGATTGGGGAACCAAGCATAAGGTTTACAGCAGCCGCGGAAGATACAAACAGCGACGAGTTGAGGACTAATCTGGACTTGCTCAAACAAAGAAGAGAATTTGCGTTGATACGTATGGAAGCTCAAAAACAAATCGTAGAGCGTTATTACAACCGAAAAGCTCACCTTAGATACTTCAAGATTGGGGACTTCATCCTCAAAAAAGTCTTTCAATCAACAAAAGAAGCTGGTGCGGGAAAATTAAATCCCAACTGGGAAGGACCCTACAAAGTCTGAGGCATCGCTGGGAAAGACGCTTATGAGCTGGAAGATATGGACGGAAGGAACTTACCAACAAGCTGGAATGCCATCCATTTGAAGAAGTATTACTTCTAAGGAAAAGGATTACCCCCGGTCAGGTATCACTATGTTCGATTTCATATTTGTATAATTAAAATTTTACTAACCGTTTTAGATGATAGGCAAAAAAGCTAACCCATCACCAGATGATGATATTAGACCTGCAAAGACGCGAGGAAGTAACTAAATTCCTGGTCTAGGGTTACACTTTCTGATGGACATTTTAAGGGGTTAAGCAGTCATCATCTAAAACATATATATCTTCGAGTCCCCTATGTTTTTCCTTTTCAGGAAAAGGACCACAAGGAAGGATTAGTCAAGTGCTCGAGATTTCATTCTTCAAAGCTCAAACACTTGGGGGACTATACAGTATGGAAGCCAAAGACGAAGCAAAGAAGACTATCAAAAGTCAAAGCTCGAGCCTGAAGATCCATCAACCCAAAAAGTCAAAGTGATACGAGCAAAATCGAAAGAGCCAAAGACTCAATAAGTCAAAATCCTGATTCAGAAACCTTCGAACAGAGCTCATAAATGTAGACAAATTTTCAAGTTAAAAGGCAAAATATTAGTTACGGGGAAGGAATGCACATCTTTGTACTCATTCAGAAAACCGTTGTAACTAAAAACAGTTACGAAATCTTTGTAATCATATAGAAAATTGTTTTCAAATAAAACAGTTACGGATGAAAGATCAAAATCCTTGTACTTATGTGCAAACTGTTATCAAATAAAACAGTTACGGATGAAAAAACATTTCCCTCGTGATTATTGAAAATTGTTATCAATAAAAACCGTTACGGGTGAAAACCCTTATCTTTATAAAAACTGTTACAAACGAAAAACAGTTATTCTCTTGTATTAACTCGGAAAAAACTGTTGCATAAGAAAAACAATTATGAAATACAAGTGTGTATCAAACCTGTTAAAAGAAAACAGCTGCAACATGAGTTTTAGACGATAATCAAAAACATGCAAAATATTGTGAAAGTTCAAACACAAAATCTTTCTTCAGAGACATTCTTAAACATGTGAAAAATTCCTATCTCTCTATTGCATTATAACACCATTATGATGTTGAGACGTCTTCTTCATTAAGTGTCAATCAAAAAAAGGGCCCTCTTTCAAAAAATCGTACCTACTACGAAAAGGTACGGACAATTTAAAGCATTTTATATGCAACACTTAGAGGTAAAACTAAAACCTCGAAAATAAAATGTGCAAAAGACTTAAAGAGTGAAATAGAAACTCGAAACAAAAGTCATACTTGCATTAATATATTAAAACGGCCAAGTAGAAACTAAATACTTAGCCGTATATAGTTTATATACATTGAGGCGCACCTAAGTTGTCATTTGGGGACTTTAAGAGATCCAAATTTACCCCTGATGAGACTGGGGGTAACCACCAATTGAGACAAAGAAAAAAAAAGGGAGGAACCAACTTCTTAAACTTCATCAGGAGGAGGGTTGACTTCACTGGCAAAGACAACATGAGAAGCTTGGGATGAGGAGACCTGAACAGCAGGAGCCTCACCTTCAGGTGAAGAGAGATTCTGACCTTGTTGAGCTTCTCCATGGCTTCCTTGATTTTTGCAATTTCAGCATTAAGGTCGAAATCCTCTCGGCTCATTTCAGTCAATGTGTCGAGGCGAGAGTTCATGTACGCCCAACTAACATCGACAACTGTCCTATCTTCAAGAGCTTCGTAATCCTTCTCCCATAGCATAACCTCAGCTCTTAGCTCGTCCCTCTCATTCACGGCAACATCATTGGAGGCCCTTAAAGGAGCGAGAGACCTTTCCAGGAATTGAATTTTCTCTAAGGAGTTGCGGAGATCCTACTGGGTCTAGGAAAGTGATTGCACAAGCTCGCCTGAAGACTCTTCCTTTTAATCTAGCAAGGCCTTCAAGCTTCTGATCTCTTCTGAGGCACGAGACAACTGCTCAGCAAACGAGGACTCAAAAAAGATGTTCTTTTCTTTTCCTGCTTGATCAGAAGAAGCCTTCTCCACATCCAACTCTGCCGTCATGAGTCTAACCTGCTGCTCCAAGGTACATTTTTCTTCTTCAAAGGCCTCCATGTCCAGCCTTAAACTTTCATACTGCCTCTTTCAGTTATCAGCTTCAGCATGCCACTCCTTCACTTCCTGCTACGAGTTAGAAACCCTCTTCATAAGCTTCATGCCTATAAGATTGATCTACAAAAAGAAAACCATTTAGATACGATAAATACATGTACAAGAATGAAATACAAGAAAATGCACTCTACCTTTAAAGAAGTATGCACGATCTCATTAGCCCATGTAATGTAACTATGGCTATCTAGCTTGGATCTCTCTGCCGGGCCTATCAATGGTTTCAGCCACACATCAGGCTGGCCAGACCTTTTAAAGAGACTACCATCAGCCGGAACTTCTATCAACACCTGCCTCATCTCCCTGCTGGAAGACCCTACTTCTCTAATAGAAGGCACGGAAGCAGGTAGAGATGTAGAAGCCACGGGAAAGGAAGTCTGAGGAGCCGAAAAAGCCACGGGAGCAAGAGCCGCAATAGGAGCAGGAATAGCCACGGGAGCAGTTTAAATGACTGGAGCAGTTGAGGGGAGCTCTCTAAAAGAAGGGGGAAAATAGCCAAGAGAGCCTCATCACCAACAGGACCAAAGCCTTCACAGAACAAATGATCTGCAGAATCACGCACGGGAGAGGGAGTAGCGTCTTCGGAGGCAGAAAGTCCAACTTCAAGCACCGAAGGCACAACCACAGGTGTACAACCACAGGTGTAGACTCGTCTTCTGAGATCACCCTCCTTCTGCGTGACCTGTGGACTAAAGAACCCTCTTCTTCATCTTCTTATTTCGAGGTCCTTGACCCACCAACCTTTCTCTTTGAAGCAGAATAGCCTGGAATAATTTCCTGGGCCTGAGCCAGGGACAATTTGGAAACAGACGCAACTGACACTCCACGAGCGGGAAACCCTATCAAAAGAAAAGGGATAAAACAAAAGAGAAGAGGTTCGAGCAAGGAAAGAAGCATAAAGAAAAGCTTTACTTACCGTGAGTTTTAACTTTCCAACTGTACTTCCCGGAGAAGTACTTCCATGATCTTTCTTCCAACGGAGCAGTCAACAAAAGCTTTCTACCCAATCTCGGATACCGGAGACATTCTCGACAGTACCCATGATTGTTGTAAAAAGAAGAAACAGCTACGGTGTTAATAAAACATCTAAAGCAAAAGGCAAGGAATGTGAGCTAAAATGTACTCACGTGCACGATTCCACTTCTCAGAGAAGGGGAGATTTTCTTCACCTACTAAACTAACAGTAGACACAGCAACATATCGAAGGTACCAACCTCGATCCTTATCATCGTTTGGAGTCACCAACACTCTTTTACTCCTGGCAGCCAGAGTAAAAATTCCTTGACGGAACAGTATTGGAAAATAAAGGTGAATGAGATGATTAAAGGTGAAGGGGACCGAAGCTAAAGTACCCATACATCTAAGACACGCAACGACTTGCCATATAATAGGACCGACTTGTCCCAAGCAGATTTGAAAAACTGACAGAACTCAATGATAACTAGTCGATGGGAGGCTTAAACCCCAATGTAAAAGGGTAAGTGTAAACAAAAGAATATCCTGTCTTGTAAGACGTTATTCTTTGGTTTCCATTTGGAACAGTTACAGGAAAATTGGACTTCCAAAAATAGTCCCTGCGAACAAGAGGAATCAAACCTTCGGTGATCAAAGTAGGGTACTTATCAGCACTATCAAGAGATGACGATTGATCTCTAAGGTCCTGATTATCCCTAGAGAAGGTAAACTTAGCAGGAATGATTTCATCGACTCGGGGTTCGCGTAAAGGTTCGTGATGTTCTCTTCCTCTAGAAGAAGATCTAGAATCCCTAGCTCTTGAAGAAGGTAAATACCTTGAAGAAGGAGGAGAAGTAATTTGGGAAGAGGAATAACCTCTTGAAGGAGTAGAATTAAACTCCTCAACCTACCACCTCTCCGGCTCTGCGTCGGAGCAGAAGAGGGAGTCAAATCCTCAACATTTATCACTCCCTTAGGTTGGTTCGAAGAAGACATATTTAAAAAGACAAGGAAAACGTTCTTTACAAATAAAGAATGAAAGTTAGAAGTTTTCGTGAAAGTAAAGAAATAAAAAGGGGTATTTATACTCGAAGACAAACGTCAAAAATGGAAAAAACAATGATGTGAAAGTCATAATTGAAGGTGTCACTTCGTGACTGATGCAGCCGCAAAAATCCCCAAAAGGTACCGAGTAATTGCAGAACCTACCCGAAGATGACACATGGCTTATGCATTAAATGGAAATGACAAGCGGCGCCTACGTTCAGAGAAGAATACAATATTTTAAGTGAAGCGGTGGAAAAATATTCCCGCCATAAATGAGTATCTAGTTACCAAATATTAATCGATAAATAAATGGTAAGTGGGGGAACTATCTGTATTGGTAAAAAAGAGCTTCAGACGTGTGATAATTCTTGATGACTCAGCCAGCTACGTGGAGCTAGGAAAACATGACAACTGGACATGTTTTCTATAAAGAGGTGCGGGTCAAAAAGGCAAGACACAATATACCTACGGGGTAATTAGCTACAGGAGACCCAACCTGATTGAGACAAGCAAGAGACACGGTCAAAATGAATCCAGACAGAGCTACGGGCAGATTCAAAGATCTTCAATTAATGATTCCCACGTTACACAACCTTCACGCAATAGTTACAGTTATTCTTTGTAACGTTACATTAATGTCATAATTAATCATTAATGAGTGATCATTGTGAAAGGTAGATGTTATATTAAGAAACTCCCTATATAAGGGAAGAAAATATATCTTGTAAAGGGCACTCGAACGACAATCATAATACACTTTACATTCTGCACATCTTAGTATTTTCTATTTACTTACTTACTCATAATTACCATCATTTCTTTGGTTATCAGAAACCCGCGTTTATCCTAAAATTAGCTTTGGTCAAAGAATCAGATTCTTTGGTTAAACAATTACTACTAAATCGATTATAAGAATTTAATAAAACTTTTCCAATATTTAAATTTCTCATAACTAAATAATACAAAAATACGGAAATGAGCCGCAAACATCGGAGAGTCACTAAGTCATGAGCGTCTAAAACTATGAACTAGGATATATTATTGTCTAACTGTCAATACATCCTGAAAGAAGAAATGATAAAGGGAGTAACAATATCCTGCGGATGCTAGCAGCTACCTTGCACTCTCCAAAGATAGAAGGTCTGAAGTCAACGATCGTCGCGCTCTAACTCACCTGGATCTGCACATAAATCGCAGGGTGTAGTATGAGTAAAACGGACTCAGTAGTAACAGAAATATCGAAGGAACTGAGTAGTAGTGACAAGCTAAGCAAAACAATCAAATGATTTTTTCACCATTTAAAAATATAAACAGGGATAAATAGGTGAATTCTATGAAATCAATAAATGCTACAAATAAAGTAAAGGTAAAAATGCAGCAACATCAAAGTAATGAAATCCTCACAGTAATGTCACTCCATCACTCGGCACTCAGCACTGACGCTCGCGCTCAGCACTCAATACACTCAACACTCAATAGGTACATGCGCTCACTGGAGTGTGTACAGACTCCGGAGGGACTCCCATATCCCAAGCTTTATGCACGGACAACTCACGTGCTGCAAGGACAACTCACGTGCCATAATATCAATCTATGGATCCGCACTGTCAACTCACGTGCTACGCGGACAACTCACGCGCTATGGTATCAATACCTGGATCCACAGGGACAACTCACATGCTATCATATCATATCAAATATATCATAACAGGCCCTCGGCCTCACTCAATCATGTACCTCTCTAGCCTCACCGTCATCAACAAATAAAGAGTCACAGCCCACATCAAGTGTCACAGCATATCAGCAAAATAATAGAGATGCAGGTAAACATGTACAATAATATCTATGACAGAGTGCAAATAAAGTGAGCATGAATAAACCCTACGCATGATCTCTAACATGAAGGCAAACAAGTTCAACAACAAGTAAACACATAAACACATATAATGGCTATTAGGCCTCAAGCCTCACGGGACGGACCAAGTCTCAATCCCTCGCGGTTCACACCCACACGACCGTGACCTAGCATGGGTATCACCTCCAAACAATCATGTGATATCAAATCTCCGGGTTTATACCCTCAAAGCCAGAGTTAAAAATGTTACTTACCTCAACCGCATAAAATCCTACTCCAGGATGCCCTTGTCTCAAGACTCGATATCCAAAAGATCTGAATATAACCATAATCAGAATAATACTATTAACATAGGATAACGAATCGAATTCCACAATAAAAACTACATATACAAGCAAAAAATCTGAAATCGGCCAAAACCCAGCACCCGGGCCCATGTCTCGAAAATCGTCAAAAATGGAAGAATTAGAACCCTCGTCCTCTCCCGAGTCTAACCATATAAATTCGTCGAAATCCGACTCCCAATCGATGTTCAAAACCTAACAATTCACTATATGAATTTTTAGGAGAAAACCCACAAAGTTTACTTTGAAATCATCAATCAAATCCCAAAAACGAAGATGGATTTATGAAATATAACCAAAACCGAGTAGAGAATACTTAGCCCAATCCATATGGAAAAAATCGCCTCCAAAATCACCCAAATCCGAGCTCCCCAACTCAAAATATGACCAATTGAACAAACCCTTGTTTTATCTATATTTTTCTGTCAGTTATTCTACCTCGTTTCTCATGCCACACGATCCTGAAACTCACTTTTTATGCCTCCAATGGATTCCTGGTGAAATTTTAGTCAAGTTAGGCTTTTGAATCACTCAATTTGACCTTACAATGAATGAGATATGTTGGTTTCAATATTTACAAATAGTGCAGATTTTTAATTACGAATTCAGTGGCAATTTCGTAGCTAATCTAAATAATCTGGCAACCCAATTTTTAGTAAAATGATCATAAATTCCTCATACGATGTCCAAATTCGACGATTGTTTTTGCTAAAGTTCCGTAATTACGATACGGATCTAATGCTTCAATAAAAAAGGAATCAGAGCTCATTTTCTTAATGTGGTACCATTTATGCTTGAAGAAACGACGTTGAAACATAAGAAAAACGAGCACAACATAGCCCAAACCTATCTGAAACTCACTCGAGCCCCTCGAGACCCCGTAGAACATACTAACAAGTCCCATAACATAACACAGACCAACTCAAGACCTCAAATCATGCATAACAATATTCAAACAACGAAACACGCCACAAATCAAACTAAATGAACTTTCGAACTCCAAAAGCTCGCGCCGAAACATATCAAATCAAATCAAAATTTTCACACAAGTCCTAATATATCATACGTAGCTACTTCTGCCCTCAAACTACCGATCGAAATGTAAATGCTCAAAACGACTGGTCGGGTCATTACATTCTCCCCCACTTAAATATATGTTCGTCCTCGAACGTGCCAAGAGTTGTGTATTGGTAAAAACGAGCTTCACACGTGCAACAAGTATGTTGACTCAACAATCTATGTGGAACAATGAAATCATGACAACTAGACAGGACTTTATGAAGAGGTACAAGATAAAGAGGAGCGAAATAGCATACCCACGGGGTAATCAGAGACGGGAATCTTAACCTAATTGAGAAGATGAAGAGACACGGTCAGAATGAATCCAAGCAGAATAAAGGGCATATTCGGAGATCTTCAATCAATGAGCCAAACATTACATAACCTTCACGCGACAGTTACGGTTAATCATTGTAACCTTACATTAATGCCACTATTAGTCATTAATGCTCAATCACAAAGGGGACGTTATATTAAGCAATTCCATATATAAGGGAGTAAAATATAACTTGTAAGGACACGTTCGAACCGCTATTGCAATATACTTACTTTTTACGCATCTTACTGCTTTCTATTTACAAGTTTACTTGCAATTATTAGTATATCCTTTGGTTATCAGAAACCCGTGTTCTTCCTAAATTAGCTTTGGCAGAGAATCTAATTCTTTGGTTAAACAAATTGGTTCCGTTACCGGGAATCTAATAATCTCTGTTCTTTATCAAATAACATTTTGTGAATTATGTCGAACTCCATCGACAACAACCAACAAAGGGTTTGAACCCCAGTTCCATCGCCCTCAGGATCCCCATGAGGATCAAGGGAACATTCCCCATAAAGATCTGCGGCTCAAAACAATAATCTCAATGGAAATGAACAAGCAGAAGAATTGGATAATGTGAAACAAATGGTTGGTGAGTATGTGACTCAAGTCTTACAAGCTTTCATGAGGGGACTATCAGCTGCTTCACCTACACCTCCTCTTAACAACACTATAATTGTGGAAAATCCACAATCCGGACTAGCAAACTCTGGAAGTGGAGGCACTCCAAATGAGTCCCTCGAAGCAAGACAAGGTATGTCCAATAATCCAGAATTAGAATCTTTATTACTAACCCTGCAGAAACAGGTGAAGGAACAAAACGATTGTATCGAGAAAATTCCTGGAGTACCACCTGTTATCAAAGGCATTGACGTTGATAGATATTCTCAACAACCTTGGAAACCAAGTGCAGCACCCTTGCCTATTCCCAAGAAATTCAAAATGCTTGATATTCCCAAGTATGACGGGACTACCGATCCACGTGATCATGTGACTGCTGTTACCACCGGAGTAAAAGGAAATGACCTAACTAAACAAGAAATTGAGTCAGTCCTAGTCAAGAATTTCGGAGAAACACTCACCAAAGGATCACTAACCTGGTATTCTCTTCTACCTGAAAATTCTAGTTAACTCTTTTGCTGAGCTTGCAGATTCTTTTATAAAAGCGCATTCCGGTGCGCAAAAAGTCGAAAAAAGAATGGAAGACATATTTAAAATAAAACAAGGAGACGCGGAGTTGCTTCGTGAATTTGTAGACAGGTTTCAACGGGAAAGAATGCTACTACCAAGGGTACCTGACAATTGGGAAGCCATGGCATTTGCAAGCAATCTAAATGACAAAAGCTCAGAAGCCACGCGAAGACTCAAGGAAAGCTTGAGAGAATTCCCAGCCACGACGTGGAACGTTGTCTATAACAGGCACAACACTAAGCTACGAATAGAAGAAGACACCATTGCTCAGTCAAAAGCTGAAGATCGAACTAGTTCTAGATGCTCCGAACTAGAAAAGAGAACAGGTAAGTACAGGTACGACCCTTATATGGGACCTTCGGGACGAGAAAATTGTCCCAAATTTGAAAATACCCAGTCAGAATATAGACCATCAAATAGAGATATGAGTTCATCCTCATCAAGATCCCGAAAGGATCGGGATGAACGAAATATAGGTAATACAAGAATTGAAGAAGACTACAGCTTCAATGTAAGTACTTCTGAATTAATTTCAGTACTGAGAAATATGGGTGATAAGGTTCTATGGCCCAAAGAAATGAGGTCAAAGCCAAATAAAAGGAATCCAGACTTTTGGTGTGAATTCCATAACAACTACGGGCACAGAACTTCAGATTGCAGATTTTTGCAAGGTGAGGTAGAACAATTATTAAAACAGGGCTGTATAACAGAATTGTTTAGTGAAAAAGGTAAACATGCATATATAAAGAACAGGCAGGATCCCCCAAAACCACCATCTCCAAAGCGAATAGTGAATGTGATACATGGAGGAGAAGAGGTGAACAGAGTAATATTCAAAAGAACAACAAAATTCAAAATTACACATGGGAAGCGGATTCGTGAAGACGTGGAAGCAAACAATATATCATTCAACGATGAAGATATCGACGGATTAATGCTTCCACACAACGACACATTGGTAATATCGCTACTTATACATGATACTAACGTAAAAAGAGTGTTGATTGATTCAGGTAGCTCAGTCAACATCATTTTGTCGAGAGTTGTGGAAGAAATGCTAATGGAGGATCAAGTAATCCCAAAAGCACGAGCCTTATTTGGGTTTGAAAATTCCACGGTCATAACAAAAGGGGAAATTGAGCCTAGCACCTACGCAGAAGGAGTACTCAAAAATACTAGATTCCAAGTTGTTGATACTGATATGGCCTACAACGTAATTATGGGGAGACCATGAATTCATGACTTGAAAGCAATACCATCTACCTTACATCAGGTAATAAAATTCCCCTCCAAATGGGGAATTCAATAGATTCGAGGAGATCAGCAAACCTCAAGGAATAAAAATTTTGTAGCATACTCTAACAAAAAAGAAGAAGCGGAAAAATCAAAAGACGAGGAAATCGACCAAACAGGTGCGGAAACAACTGTTGCTCAAACAGGTACAGAAGAAAATGCTATCCAAACAGGTACGGAGGAAGATAGCCACAAGAAGGTGAATCAAGTCACCACGGAAGAAGTATCAAAACATACGGACATGGATTCCAGACCTGATGTCATTCAGGAACCAGAAGAGGACGAGCATATCAAAACAACTACGGAGGAACTCGAAGTTGTTCCACTGTTCGAGCAAAATCCCGAACAAAAAGTTCACATAGGCACGAGGCTAAGCCCCAGCAGACAAGGTAAGTTAATTGAATATTTAAAGGCTAACACAGATTGCTTTGCTTGGTCCCATTCAGACATGACAGGTATTCCTCCAGAAGTGATGACTTATAAACTAAATGAAGATCCATCCTTCGTGCCTGTCAAGCAAAAGAAAAGAAAACAAGGACTATTCAAGAACCAAGTGATCGACGAAGAGGTACAGAAACTCTTGAAAATTGGTTCAATACGTGAGGTAAAATATCCTAATTGGTTAGCCAATACTGCAGTGGTTCCTAAAAATAATGGTAAATGGAGAGTATGTGTAGATTACACAGATTTAAATAAAGCATGCCCTAAAGACTCATTTCCATTACCACACATAGATCAAATGATTGATGCCACTGCAGGTCATGAATTGTTAAGCTTTCTAGATGCGTACTCTGGTTATAATCAGATAAAAATAGATCCCTCAGACGAGGAAAAAACTTCCTTTATTACAAACAGGGGGACTTATTGTTACAAAATCATGCCTTTTGGCTTGAAAAATGCTGGAGCCACGTATCAAAGGCTGGTCACCAAGATGTTCCAGGAACATATGGGAAAAACGATGGAGGTATACATTGATGACATGCTGGTGAAATCAACACAAGCGAAAGATCATTTCAAACATCTTTCAATTACCTTCGAAATCCTACGTCGGTATAATATGAAACTAAATCCAGAAGAATGCGCCTTTGGCATAGAATCAGGTAAGTTTTTGGGTTTCCTTGTATCAAATAGAGGAATAGAAGTAAATCCTGCTCAAATTGCAGCCTTAGAAAGATTTATCTCCAGGTCCTCGGAGAAGAGTTTTAAATTTTTCTCAGTTCTTAAAAAGCAGAATCAGTTCGAATGGACTGAAGAATGTCAACGGGCTCTTAAAGATTTGAAGGCCTATCTATCAAAACCCCCGTTGCTGTCTAAGCCGAAAGAGGGGGAAAGGCTATATGTCTACCTTGCCATTGCAGAAATTATCGTAAGTGCAGTACTAGTAAGAGAAGACAAAGGTAAACAATCTCCAATTTATTATGTAAGCAAGTCTTTATTAGATGCTGAAACTAGATATCTACATCTAGAAAAATTAGTCTTAGCTTTAATAATGGCAGCTAGATAGTTAAGACCATATTTTCAATGCCATATAATCATTGTTGTGACCTCATACCCAGTGAGAAATATTCTACATAAACCTGAATTATCAGGTTAACCAAATGGGAAATAGAATTAAGCTAGCATGACATAAGATATCAGCCTAGGACTGTTATAACGTCTCAAATTATAGTTGATTTCGTCGTTGATTTTAATACTAGCATAATCTCTTAGGCTGAAAGAGAGTTACAACTCTTTAATGGGGCTAATCCAGGAATATGGACCCTATTTACTGATGGCTCTTCTAATGTAAAAGGAGCCGGCTTGGGAGTTATTTTAATATCACCTACGGGTGAAAAGATACGACAAGTTATTAAATGTTTTCCCATAACTAACAATGAAGCAGAGTACAAAGCTATCATTACAGGGCTTGAACTGGCACGAGAACTCTCAATCGAGCAGATCTTGATCAAAAGTGATTCTCAACTAGTGGTGAACAAGATGCAGGGGACTTATGCCGCTAGAGAGACCCGGATGCAACAATATCTGGAAAAGGCATGAGACCTAGTAAGACAATTCCAGTCATGGAAAGTTATGCAAATACCCAGGGAGGAAAATGCAGAAGCAGATGCATTAGATAACCTCGCAGGAGTTGCAGAAGTGACAAATAAAGACAATGCAATTGTCATTCACCTCTTTCATTCAGCAATCGACCAGGATAAAAGTGAGGTAACATTTAACCATTTAACTTGGGATTGGAGAAACGAAATTTTAATTTTTTTGCATAATGGCACCGTACCCGAGGATAAGAAAGCAGCTCAAGCGTTTCGCCGAAAATCTGCACGATACTGCCTCATTCGTGACACATTATAGCGCAAAATGTTTGGAGGTCCCTTAGCTAAGTGCCTCAAACCCAATCAAACGGATTTCGTTATGAAGGAAGTACACGAAGGACACTGCGGAAACCACTTAGGAGCAAGATCCTTAGTCAAAACCCTAATTAGAGCAGGGTACTATTGGCCCAAAATGGAAGAAGAGGCTAAGAGTTTCGTAGCTAAATGTGACAAATGCCAACGATTTGCTAACAACATGCATCGACCAGCGGAGCTATTTCACCAAGTGATATCGCCATGGCCATTCATGAAATGGAGCATGGACATAGTGGGACCCCTTCCCCCAGCTAAATGAAAGGTACGATTCTTAGTTGTATTAACTAACTATTTCACAAAGTGGGTGGAGGAAGAAGCTCTTAAACAGGTGCGAGAAAAATAAGTGAAGAGCTTTATATGGAGAAACATAATATGCCGCTTTGGAATACCGAATGAGATCGCATGTGACAATGGCCCACAATTCATAGGCTCACAAATCAGAGAATTCTTTGAAAGTTGGAAAATCAAGAGAATCACTTCATCACCATATCACCCTGTGGCTAATGGGCAAGCCGAGTCAACAAACAAAGTCATCGTTAACAACCTAAAGAAACGGTTGGAAAAAGACAAAGGAAACTGGCCAAATGAGCTACTAGCGGTATTATGGGCTTACAGAACTACTACAAAAACAGCTACGGGAGAAACTCCATTTGCACTTGTTTACGGCTCAGAAGATTTAATACCGGTGAAAATTGGCGAACCAAGCACAAGGTTCACAACAGCAACGGAAGAATCAAACAACGACGAGTTGAGGACAAATCTGGACTTGCTCGAGCAAAGAAGAGAAGTTGCACTAATACGTGTGGCGGCCCAAAAACAAATTATAGAGCGATATTACAACAGAAAAGCTCACCTCAGATATTTCAAAATTGGGGACTTCGTTCTCAAGAAAGTGTTCCAATCAACGAAGGAAGTTGGTGCAGGAAAGCTAAATCCGAATTGGGAAGGACCTTACAAAGTCCGTGGCATTTCTGGAAAAGGTGCTTATGAGCTGGAGGCTATGGATGACAGAATCCTACCAACTAGTTGGAATGATGTTCATTTGAAGAATTACTACTTCTGAGTAAAAGGAATACCCCTTGTCAGGTATCATTATGTTCGATTTTACTTCTGTATAGTTAAAATTATACTAACCATTTTAGATGATAGGCAAAAAGCTAACCCATCACCGGATGATGATATAAGACCTCCAAATACACGAGGAAGTAACTGAATTCTCGGTCTAGGGTTACAACTTTCTGATGGACGTTTTAAAGGGTTAAGCAGTCATCATCTAAAAACTATATACCTTCGAGTCCCGTATGTTTTTCCTTTCAGGAAAAGGACCACAAGGAAGGAATAGTCAAGTGCTCGAGATTTCATTCTCCAAAGCTCAAACACTTGGGGGACTACACAGTATGGATGGCAAAGATGAAGCTAAGAAGACTATCAAAAAGTCAAGCTCGAGCCTGAAGATCCATCTTCCCAACAAGTCAAGTACTATGAGCAAAATCAAAGAGCCAAAGACTCAAAGCACAAATCCTGACTCAAAAACCTTCAAAAAACATATTCGTAATGTAAACGAATGTTCAGGTTAAAGGCAGAATATTAGTTACGGGTAAAAATGCACATCTTTGTACTTATTCAGAAAATTGTTGTAAATGAAAACAATTGTGGATAAAAGATCATTATCCTTGTACTTATTCAGAAAAAAATTGTAAATGAAAACAGGTGTGGATAAAAGATCATTATCCTTGTACTTATTCAGAAAACTGTTATGAATAAAAACAATTACGGATGAAAAAGCATTACCCTTGTATTCATTTGAAAACCGTTATCAATAAAAATAGTTATGGGTAAAAATTCATACCCTTATATTTAAAACTGCTGTAAACAAAAACAGTTATCCCCTTGTACTAATTCAAAATATCTGTTGCAAAAGAAAAACAGTTATGAGTGCAAGGTTATATCGAATATGTTAAAAGAAAAAACAATTACAAAATGAGTTATAGACGATACATAAACACATGTGAAGTGTTATGAAAGTTCAATGCAAAAACTTTCTTCAAAACATTGTTAAAGAAAAACATGTGAAAATTCCTATCTCTTTTTTGTATATTTACACCATTATGAAGTTGAGACGTCTTCTTCATTAAGAGTCGATCAAAAAAGGGCTCTCTTTTATAAAATCGTGCCTGTTACGAAAAGGTACGAACAATCTAAGCATTTTTTAATTCAAAGTCAAAAACTCAGAGGTAAACCAAAAACCTCAAAAAGAAAGCATGCAAAAACTTAAGAGTGAAACAAAAACTCGAAGAAAGCTAAAGTCATGCTAATATTGATATTAATATATTACGACAAAATAAACTAAGTGTTAACTTAGTCTATACCCGATTAATTTTTACATTGATTGACCCTAAGTTGTCAGTTGGGGACTTAAAAGGATCCAACTTTACCCCCGATGGTACTGGGGGTAACCACCAATTGATACAAAAAAAAAAATAGAACCAAGTTCTTTAAACTTTTCGAGATGGGGGGTTGTCTTCACTGGCAGGAGGAGCAGCTTGAGATGGGGAGACATGAGCAGCAGGGACCTCAACTTCAGGTGAAGAAAGGTTCTGACTTTGCTGAGACCTCTCAATCGTCTCTTTGGCTTTAGCAATTTCAGCTTCCAAGTCAAAACCCTCTTGGCCCATTTTCGTCAATGTGTCAAGGCGGGCGTTCAGATAAGCCAAACTAACATTAATGGCTGCTTTGTCTTCAAGAGCTTTATAATCTTTCTCCCACTGTTCAGCTTCAGCTCTTAACTCATCTCTTTCAGCCACGGCAACATCATGAGAGACCTTTAAAGTAGAAAAAGACCTTTCCAAAAACTGGACCTTCTCCAAAGAGTTACGGAGGTCTTCCTGGGATTGAGTTAGCGATTGAACAAGTTCACCAGAGTACTCCTCCTTCTGGTCCAACAAGGCCTTCAGGCTCCTAATCTCCTCAGAGGCACGGGAAAGCTTCTCCGCAAATGAAGACTCTAAGCCACTTTTATCCTTGCCTGCCTGGTTCGAAGACGCCTTCTCAACGGCCAGTTCTGCTGCAACAACTCTAACACGCTGCTCCAAGGTACATTTTTCTTCCTCCGTTGCCTCCATGTCTAGCTACAAACTCTCGTACTGATCCTTCCAATTTATAGCCTCGGTTTGGAAATCCTTTACTGCTTGCTTCATCTGAACGACCCTCTTCATTAACTTTGTGCCTACAAGATTGATCAACATAAAAAAAAATAGATACGGTAAAAGCATATGAAAGTACGTATGAAAAGAAAGTTTTCCCTTTAAGGACGAGTGCACAATCTCGTTCATCCAAGTCAGGGTACTGTGGCTTTCCAGCTTAGACCTTTCAGTCGGGCCTATTAATGGCTTTAACCATACATCAGCCTGGCCCGACTTTTTCAAGAAGCTGCTCGTTGCTGGGACCTCTATTATAACCTGCCTCATCTCCCCCCTGCTGGAAGACAGTACTTCTACAGCAGAAGGCACAGAAGCGGGGACAGATGAAGAAGCCACGGGCAGAGTAGGCTGAGGAACAGAAATATCCATGGGAGAAGAAGCAGCAACATGAGCAGGAATAGCCATGGGAGCAGAAACAATAACAAGAGCAATTGAAGGAAATTCTTTAGGAGCAGGAGGAGAGAAAACAGCAAGAGGGGCTTCATCAGAAATGGTACCAAAACCTTCATGGAACAGGATATTAACGGATTCACGAACAGGAGAGAGAGTCGCATCCTCAGGGGCATAAAATTCAGATTCAGGCACGGGAGAGTCAACAACAGGTGCAGATTCATCGTCAGAGACCACCTTCCTCCTACGTGACCTGTGGACTAGTGAACCCTCTTCTTCCTCCTCCTCCTCTAAGGTTCTGGACCCACTTTCTTTTCTTTTCAATGAGGAGGAACTAGCAATGATCTCCTGGGCCTTTGCCAGGGACAACCTTGAAGCGGACACAGCCGCAGCAGAAATACCACGAGCAGCAAACCCTACCAAATGAAAAGAGTCAGGTAAAACTTAAAATAAGAAAGAAGTAAAAAAAAAACTTTGCTCACCATGGGTCTTAACCTTCCAGCCAAACCTCCCAGAGAGGTATTTCCACGAACGTTCTTCTAACGAAGCAATCAACAAGAGTTTTTCTACCCAATCTCGAAAACCGGAGACATTCTTAACGGTTCCCATGATTGCTTCAAAGAAAAGAAACAATTACGGTACTGATAAAGTATCAAAAGCAAAGGAGAGGAAGGTGAGCAAAATTGTACTCACGTGCAAGATTCCACTTCTCAGGGAAGGGGAGATTTTCTTCACCTACTAAACCTGCAGAAGGGACAGCAACATATCAAAGATACCATCCTCGGTCTTTATCATCATCGGGAGTAACTAACACCCTTTTACTCCTCGTCGTAAGAGTAAACAATCCTTGGCGGAATAGCATCGGAGAATAGAGGTGAATAATATGATGAAAAGTGAAGGGTGCAGAAGCTAAATTGGCCAAATACCTAAGGCACGCGACAACTCGCCAAACAAGAGGACCGACTTATCCCAGATAAATTTTGAAGAATCGACAAAACTCGATGATAACAGGGTCGATAGGAGGCTTGAATCCTAATGTGAAAGGGTAAGTATAAACATAAGAATACTCGGTCTTGTAAGAGTTTATTATTTGGTTATTGCCAGGAACAATAACAGGTAAATCAGGCTTCCAAGAACAATCCCTGTGTACAAGAGGCATCAAGCCCTCTGTTATCTTAGTAGGATAAAATTCGGCACTGTCATGCGAAGACATTGAAGAAAGTTGTTCGCTCATGGCTTGACTATCCTTGGCAAAAGAAAACTCTGCAGGGATAATTTCATCGACCCTCGGCTCGAGAAGCGCTTCACTATGTCCTCTACTCTTTGACAAAGATCTCAAAGCCCTAACCCCTGAAGAAGATAAAGAAATAGAAGACCTAGAAGAAGATGGGGGAGTAACATGAGAAGAAGAAACACCCCTGGAAAGGGTAGAACCTAAGCTCCTAAGCATGTCTCCTCTCCTACTCCGAGTTGGAAAAGAAGAGGGAGTCAATTCATCAACATTAATGACTCTCCTAGATTGCTGGTTTGAAGAAGACATATTTACGAAGAATGAAGAATTTACAAATAAAGAAAGAAGGTCGGAAGTTTTTCGTGAAAGTAAACAAAGGAAAAGGGGTATTTATACCCGAAGGCAATCGTCAAAAAATAGAAAACACAGTGATGTGAAAGTCATAATATAAGTTGTAACTTCGTGACTGATGCAGCCGCAAAAATCCCTAAAAGGCGTTGAGTACAGAACCAACCCCGGAATGCCACGTGGCATAGGCATTAAATGAGAAGTGACAAGTGATGCATACACTCAGAGATATATGCAATGGTACGAGTGAAGCAGCGCCAAAATATTTCCGCCATAAATGAGTATCCACTTACCAAATATTAATCGATATAATTGGTAAGTGGGGGGACTATTTGTATTGGTAAAAACGAGCTTCACACGTACAACAATTATGATGACTCAAAAATCTATGAGAAGCAATGAAATCATGACAACTGGACAGGACATTATGAAGAGGTACGAGATAAAGAGGAGCGGAATAGCATACCCACGGGGTAATCAGATACGGGAATCTCAACCTAATTGAGAAGATGAAGAGACACGGTCAGAATGAATCCAGGCAGAATAAAGGGCAGATTCGGAGATCTTCAATCAATGACCCAAACGTTACATAATCTTCACGCGACAGTTACGGTTAATCATTGTAACGTTACATTAATGTCATTATTAGTCATTAATGCTCAATCACTGAAAATGGTAGACGTTATATTAAGAAATTCCCTATATAAGGGAGTAAAATATAACTTGTAAGGACACGTTCGAACCGCTATTGCAATATACTTACTTTTTACGCATCTTACTGCTTTCTATTTACAAGTTTACTTGCAATTATTAGTACATCCTTTGGTTATCAGAAACCAGTGTTCTTCCTAAATTAGCTTTGGCAGAGAATCTAATTCTTTGGTTAAACAAGTTGTTCCTAAGCCGTCAAACTGTGGTGTAACCTTACCATGCACATACCCGGGGGTGATCCCGTCACCCTATTCCATATAGGCCCGACAACACAACATAACTGAAGATCATTACTTCAACCTTAGTCCGTAAACCACACAATCCAATTTTCAACATCCGGAATTTACTACAAGACCCAAACTTTGCATCTAAACACTACATAAGCCTGAACAAGCTATATCAAGTCACAAATCAAACACCCATTAGTCCTTGCTACATCTCAAGTAAACCCTTCTCGTCACATTCGATCAATCCAAACACAATCTCGCAGTCAAATCATACTCGCCACATAGCCATAAAATCACAAATCCCACTAATAGGGACACCAACGTACATATAAGCACGTGCTCACACAATCAAAATCTTCGTACTCCAGCTACAGATAAAACCCGGCCTCAAGTCCTCTATACATGCCCGTCATCAACACGCCGCAATCATATCACACACCTCAACCATAAAATCGCAAGCCGTTGATGCACAACTGATACCGAACACTCATGTGCGCAAACGAATGCGTGGAAAGAATTCAAAGGGTTACACTTCAAGCTGAATCAATACCGCACAATAAGAATTCAAGAATGTGAAATTTTCCTAAAGGTTCTGCAGCCTCTCAAAGATAAGTACAGACGTCTCCGTACCGATCTGCAAGACTCTACTAAACCCGCTCAGGACTCGTGAGACCTATGTAACTTAGGCTCTAATACCAAGTTGTCACGACCCAAAATCTAACCATGTCGTGATGGCGACTATCGTGTTACAAGACAAGCCTACTTACCAAAAATATTACTACTAAATCGATTATAAGAATTTAATAAAACGTTTCCAATATTTAAATTTCTCATAACTAAATCAACTCTAAATATAAAAAAACGGAATCGAGCCCCAAACATCAGGGTGTCACTAAGTCATGAGCATCTAAAACTATGAACTAGGATATAATGCTATCTAACTGTCAATACAGCCCAAAAGAAGAAATGATAAAGGAGTAACAAGGTCCTGCGGATGCTAGTAGCTACCTTGCAGTCTCCATAGATAGTCGGCCTTAACTCAACGATCGTCGCGCTCTAAATCACCTCTAGACATAAAGTGCAGGGTGTAGTATGAGTATAACTGACTCAGTAGTAACAGAAATAACTAAGGAACTAAGTAGTAGTGACGAGCTAAGCAAAATAATCCAATTATTTCTTTTCACAATTTAAAAATATAAACATGGATAAACAGGTAAATTCCATGAAGTCTATAAATGCTACAAAGAAAGTAATAGGTAAAAATGCAGCAACATCAAAGTAATGAAATTCTCACAGCAATGTCACTCCATCACTCAGCACTCGGCACTCGGCGCTCGCACTCAGCACTCAATACACTCAACACTCAATAGGTACTTGCGCTCACTGGGATGTGTACATACTCTGGAGGGGCTCCCAAAGCCCAAGTGCTATGCACTGTCAACTCACGTTCTACGCGGAAAACTCACACTCTATGGTATCAATACCTGGATCCGCACGGATAACTCACGTGATATCAAATCTCCGGGTTTATACCCTCAAAGCTAGAGTTAAAATTGTTACTTGCCTCAACCGTGTAAAATCTTACTCCGGGATGCCCTCGTCTCTACACTCGATCTCCAAAAGAACGAATCTAACCATAATCGGAATAATACTATCAACATAGGTTGTCGAATCAAATTCCACAATAAAAACTACATAAATAGGACAAAAATCCGGAATCAGTCAAAACCTGCCCCCTCGGGACCATGTCTCAAAACCCGTCAAAAATGGCAAAATTAGAACCCTCGTTCTCTCTCTCGTCTAACCATATAAAATTCGTCGAAATCCGACTCCCAATCGATGTTCAAAACTTAAAAACTCACTATATGAAACTTTAGGCGAAAACTCTCAAATTTCACTTTGAAATCATCAATCAAATCCCAGAAACGAAGATGGATTCATTAAATATAACCAAAACCGAGTAGGTAACACTTACCCCAATCCATATGGTAAAAATCACCTCCAAAATCATCCAAATTCGAGCTCCCCAACCCAAAATATGACCAATTGAACAAACCCTTGTTTTATATATTTATTCTGTCAGCTATTCTGCATCGCTTCTCATGCCAAACGATCTTGAAACTCGCTTTTTATGCCTCCAATGGATTTCTTGTGAAATTTTAGTCAAGTTACGCTTTTGAATCACTCAATTTGACCTTATAATTAATGAGATATGTTGGTTTCAATATTTGCAAATAGTGCAGATTTTTAATTACGAATTCAGTGGCAAATTCGTAATTAATCTAAAAAAATCTAGCAACCCAATTTTTAGTAAAATGATCATAAATATCTCATACGATGTCCAAATTCGACGATTCTTTTTTGCTATGGATCCATAATTACGATACGGATCTAATGATTCAATCAAAACATAAATCAGAGCTCATATGCTTTATATGGTACCATTTACGCTTAAAGAAACGACGTCGAAACATAAGAAGAATGAGTACAACGCAGCCTAAACCTATTTGAAACTCACTCGAGCCCCTCGGGACCCCGTACGAACATACTAACAAGTCCCATAACATAACACGGACCAACTCAAGGCCTAAAATCATGCATAACAACAATTAAACGACGAAACACGCCTCAAATCAAACTAAATGAACTTTCGAACTTTTGACTTCCAAAAACTCGCGCCAAAACATAACAAATCAACTAGGAATTAACTCAAATTTTGCACAGTCCTAATACATCATACGGAGCTGCTCATGCCCCCAAACTACCGAGCTAAATACAAATGCTCAAAACGACAGGTCGGGTCGTTACAGAACCACTCGAAGGCTATAAATCAGACTGGAATTTTAATTGTGCAGACGAAGGAGAAGAATGTTAGAAAATTTTGTAAGGAAAGATTCTGGGATCAAGACATATTTATAGCCATTTTCTGGCACTGTTTTTGAAAAGGTTTGCAACTTTTAAAAAAGAGCTATGGTTGTTGAACAGGTGGGAATGTTTCCTATTTGAAATATTCCGAGAAAAAGGACTTAAAATAATCCAAAAAATAAACAGACCAGGTCAGTCCGCGGTCTTGGGTTATTTCGGGTTGACTTTTCGGTAATTAATTTAATTAAATTAAAGAAATTTATCCAAAAAGATTATTCAATCAATCTTTGATCGCAACCGAAGCTGAGCTAGAGCGACGGCGCGAGGCTTACTTAGTTTCCAACTCATTTAACACCAAGAGAAGTGCTTTCTCAATATAAGTGCATTCACTTTTTTTTCCACCGCCAATGAGGGGCACTTGCTTTTTCCAAAGCAAAAGGGCACTCATTTTCCCTCCATTCCCATTCACCAATCTTTTAATCCCAACATATTTGACAAGGCAATATGACCTATTTTAGTTTCTTTTTTCGTCTGTTTTGTCTCTTCCCTTGTCACGACCCAAAACTCTAACCTGTCGTGATGGCGCCTATCGATATTACTAGGCAAGCCAAATTTCAAAATACTTCGATATTTCATAAAAGATAAACCAAAAGCTTTTTTTTTCATAACAGAGTTTTCATAAAAACAGGAGTTAAACTAAAAATACAATGCAAAAAAATAGCCCCAAACATCAGAATGTCACCAAGTCATGAGCATCTAAACAACCAGTCTAAGAAATAGTGTCTACAAGAGTCTGTGTCTAAATGTCAATATAGAAAGGAAAGACAACATATAAGGAGAGACAAGGACTGTGAACGCCGACATCTACCTCGTAAATCTCCGATACTAGACCACACACGAGCTCAGTCCTTCGTGACCGGATACACCTGGATCTGCACATAAAGTGCAGGGTGTAGATTGAGTACAACCAATAAATAAAGAACTAAGAAGCAGTGACGAGCGATACAAATGCAGTTCATTTCAGTAATTTCAACAGTGAAAGTACACATGGGTAATTTCCGGCAATATAAGTCAAGTGAGCTGCATATTTACTAAGCTCAGGTAAACCAGATATAATATATTCCAGAAGTTCATAACAGTAACATAAATCAGCTAAGTGCAGCAACAAAGGAAGACAAATGAAATCTCTTAGGGTAAGAGATACTCAAGCTCTCAATAGCTTAATACTCGGCTCTCGGCCCTCAATACACACACTCAATAGGTACCTGCGCTCACAGGGGGTGTACAGACTCCGGAGGGGCTCTTTCAGCCCAATCTCTATATCGTTGCGGTGTGCAGCCCGATTCAAATCTCGTTGCGGCGTGCAACCCGATCCACAATCTATAAATAGCTGTAAGGCTCGTTGCGGCGTGCAACCCGATCCATATACGTTCAGCACTCAGGCTCGTTACGACATGCAACCCGATCCATATACTCTCACATAGCTCATGGCTCGACACTCGGACCATATCTCAGTCACTAACCTCTCCAGCCTCTCTAGCTCACAGAAATCATACAATTCATCCCAAACAGAGATAATAACAAGTATTAACAAGAAATAAGAGGGAACGGAGGTATGACACACAAGTAAGACTGTGACTGAGTACAAGACAATAATTATCAGTCAATTCAACAAGTACACGGCCACTGCGGGTCACAACAGTGATATCGTATGGCTTAAGAATAGTTTGTAACATGAATGGCAGTCAAATTTTTAAAAGACAAAAGGAACATATAATCAACAAGAAGCTATTCGGCTTTACAATCTCACAGGATGGACCAAGTCACAATCATTCACGATACACGCTCATACACCCGTCCCTTAGCATGTGTGTCACCTCCAGATAATCACATCATATCAATTTTTGGGGTTTCATACCCTCAAGACCAGATTTAAGACAGTTACTTACCTCAAACTGCGCAAAATCCTACTCTGAAATGCCTTTGCCCCTCAAATCAGTCTGTAAATGTCCCGAATGTAGCCACAAGCAGTACGAGATAATTAATATAGACTAATGGAATCAATTCCATAAACAAACATGAATAACTAAACCAAAATAAGCTCAACCCGGCCCCCCGAGCCCACGTCTCGAAATTTGACAAAGGTCACAAAACCCAAAATCCTATTCACTCACGAGTCTAACCATATCAAATTTACTAAAATCCAACACCAAATGGTCCCTCAAATCCCCAAAATTTATTCTCCAAATCCCTAGCCTCAAACCTCCAAATTTCACCTCAACACCACACAATCTAGGTGGGAAAAACAATGGGGAAACAAGATTATTGATCAAAAACGAGTACAAGAAGCTTACCTCAATAATCCCCTCGAAAATCCTATCCAAAATTGCCAAAGTCTAAGCTCAAAATGTTGAAATGGGACTAAAATCGCGAACCCTTGCTTTTAAACATCAAGCCCGGGACTTTCGCACATGCGGCCACTCATCCGCACCCGCGGGACCGCTTCTGCGGAATCCACTTACCCAGTTGGCTCCGCTTATGCAAGCACTAGACCGCATGTGCGCATGTCGCAGGTGCGAAAACTACATCGCACCAGAGGATCTAACCCGCATCTACGCCCTTCTGCCCGCTTCTGCTACCATCGCAGGTGCGGGAAAAATCTTTGCACCTGTGTCCTCTGCTCAAACTCTCCCTTTGTCACTTATGCGTCTCTTACCTAACTTCTGCAGGCTCGCACCTGCGGTGCCCACTCTGCAGGTGCAGTTACACCAGTAGCAGCAACACTTCAACTGCTTCACCAACTCAAACTCAAGTCCGATAACCACCTGAAATCAACCCAAGGCCCCCGAGACCTCAACCAAACATATCAACAAGTCATATAACCCATTACGAACTTAATCGAACCCTTGAATCACCCAAAACAACATCAAAAAATGGATTACACCTGGATTCAAGCCTAAAGAGCTTCTAAACTTCCAAATTCTACAAAGGTCGCCAAAACCTATCAAACCACGTCCGATTAACCTCAAATATTTCGCACAAGTTATAAATGACACCACAAACCTACTCCAATTTTCGGAAATAAAATCCGCCCCGATATCAAAACTTTCACTGCCGGTCAAATTCGCCAAAATTCCAACTTTCGCCAGTTCAAGCCTAATTCTACTACGGACCTCCAAATCACATTCTGGACGCGCTCGTAAGTCCAAAATCACCCAACAGTGCTAGCAGAATCATCAAAATTCAAATCATAGGCCGTTTACACATAAGTCGACATCCGATTGACTTTTCCAACTTAAGCTTCCAATTAAGAGACCAAGTGTCTCAACTCACTCTGACATCACTCCGGACCCGAACCAACTAACCCGGTAAGTCTTATAACAACTGTAGAACATAATAGAAGCAGAAAATGGAGAAATCGGGCTACAACTTTCGAGACGACCGGCCATGTCATCACATCCCCTCGCTTTTCTAGTCAGTACGTTGTATTTATCTATCACACAATCAAAAAAATAGCCACTTGAAAAATATTCAGCTATCTCCCTGAATAAAATGAAAGGCTTTCTATATAATGATATGTGTATAACACAATTTTATCTGTCATATTTAAGGAGGATTAATTTTTGCTTGAAAATAGTCGCAGTCAAATCCAAAAAGACATACTAATATTTTTTGAAAAGCAATTATTGGATAGCAATTTGGACTTAGGATTATAAAATTTAACTAGTAGTTTAATCTTGAACTAGGTGCGAAAGTTTGTTGTGTAGCCATTAACAAATAAAGGCCAAATACTCCATCTTTCGGTGTAATATTAATTTGTGGCATGAGAAGGACCCTCTTTATCTAAAGTAACAACGTCCATTTCACTTACCAACGAGGGGCACTTTCTCTTTCCAAAGCAAAGGGTACTCACTTTCCCTCCATTTTCATTCACCAAACTTTTAATCCCAACATATTTGACAAGGCAATATGACCTATTTTAGTTTCTTTTTTCGTCTGTTTTGTCTCATCCCTTGTCACGACCCAAAACTCTAACCTGTCGTGATGGCGCCTATCGATAGTACTAGGCAAGCCAAATTTAACAATACTTCGATATTTCATAAAAGATAAACCAAAAGCTTTTTTTCATAATAGAGTTTTCATAAAAACAGGAGTTAAACTAAAAATACAATGCGAAACAATAGCCCCAAACATCAGAATGTCACCAAGTCATGAGCATCTAAACAACCAGTCTAAGAAATAGTGTCTACAAGAGTCTGTGTCTAAATGTCAATATAGAAAGGACAGACAACATAGAAGGAGAGACAAGGACTGTGAACGCCGACATCTACCTCGTAAATCTCCGATACTCGACCACACACGAGCTCAGTCCTCCGTGACCGGATACACCTGGATCTGCACATGAAGTGCAGGGTGTAGAGTGAGTACAACCAATAAATAAAGAACTAAGAAGCAGTGACGAGCGATACAAATGCAGTTCATTTCAGTAATTTCAACAGTGAAAGTAGACATGGGTAATTTTCGGCAATATAAGTCAAGTGAGCTGCATATTTACTAAGTTCAGGTAAACCAGATATAATATTTCCAGAAGTTCATAACAGTAACATAAATCAGCTAAGTGCAGCAACAAAGGAAGACAAATGCAATCTCTCAGGGTAACAGATACTCAAGCTCTCAATCGCTTAATACTCAGCTCTCGGCCCTCAATACACACACTCAATAGGTACCTGCACTCACTGGGGTGTACACACTCCAGAGGGGCTCTTTCAGCCCAATCTCTATATCGTTGCGGCTTGCAGCCTGATCCAAATCTCGTTGTGGTGTGCAACCCGATCAACAATCCATAAATAGTTGTAAGGCTCGTTGCGGCGTGCAACCCGATCCATATACGTTCAGCCTTCATGCTCATTACAGCATGCAACCTGATCAATATACTCTCACATAGCTCATGACTCGGCACTCAGACCATATCTCATTCACTAACCTCTCCAGCCTCTCTAGCTCACAGAAATCATACAATTCAGCCCAAACAGAGATAATAACAAGTATTAACAAGAAATAAGAGGGAACGGAGGTATGACACACAAGTAAGACTGTGATTGAGTACAAGACAATAATTAGCAGTCAATTCAACAAGTACACGACCACTGCGGGTCCCAACAGTGATATCATATGGCTTAAGAATAGTTTCTAACATGAATGGCAGTCAAATTTTTAAAAGACAAAAGGAACATATAATCAACAAGAAGCTATTCGACTTTACAGTCTCACGGGATGGACCAAGTCACAATCCTTCATGATACACGCTTATACGCCCGTCACTTAGCATGTGCGTCACTTCCATATAATCACATCATATCAAATTTCGGGGTTTCATACCCTCAAGACCAGATTTAAGACAGTTACTTACCTCAAACTGCGCAAAATCCTACTCTGAAATGTCTTTGCCCCTCAAATCAGTATGTAAATGTCCCGAATCTAGCCACAAGCAGTACGAGATAATTAATATAGACTAATGGAATCAATTCCATAAAAAACATGAAATTCTAAACCAAAATAGGCTCAACATGGTCCCCCGAGACCACGTCCCGAAATTTGACAAAGGTCACAAAACCCAAAAGCCTATTCACTCACGAGTCTAACCATATTAAATTTACTAAAATCCAACACCAAATGGTCCCTCAAATCCCCAAAATTCATTCTCCAAATCCCTAGCCTCAAACCTCCAAATTGCACCTCAACGCCACACAATCTAGGTGGGAAAAGCAATGGGGAAACAATATTATTGATCAAAAACAAGTACAAGAAGTTTACCTCAATAATCCCCTCGAAACTCCTATCCAAAATCGCCAAAGTCTGAGCTCAAAATGTTGAAATGGGACTAAAATCGCGAACCCTTGCTTTTAAACATCATGCCCAGGACTTTCGCACATGTGGCCACTCATCCGCACCTGCGGGACCGCTTCTGCGGCTAAAACTCCGCTTATGCGGAATCCACTTACCCAGTTGGCTCCGCTTCTGCAAGCACTAGACCGCATTTGTGCATGTCGCAGGTGCGGAAACTACATCGCACCTGAGGATCTAACCCGCATCTACGCCCTTCTGCCCCCTTCTGCTACCATCGCAGGTGCGGGAAAAATCTTCGCACATGTGTCCTCTTCTCAAACTCTCCCTTTGTCACTTATTGTCACGACCCCAAATCCTAACAGGTCGTGATGGCGCCTATCATGGAACTAGGCTAGCCAACCATCACTTTACTACGCATTTGTTAAATTATCATTGTTCACAATTTAATAGTAAACATGCAACCATAGCATCAATAACATAAATAAGTCTTAGCGTTCCCTTATTAGCCTAAACAAGTCTCCCAAGAACTGGAGTCAATAGTCATGAGCATCTACGAATAAATAAACTAACTCTGCTAAAACTATAATGTTATCTCTGAATCAAATGCTAAAGCTAAACAAGGAGGGGAAATGGAGAAGCTGTTCACGCTAGACAGCTACCTCGAAATCCCGTGACTGCTGCTAACGAACGAGGCAACTACTGCTCCAAATCGGTACCTCGATTTGTGCACAGAGGCACAGGGAGTCTTTATGAGTACGCCAACTCAGTAGTAATGAAAAGAAATAACAGTCTGAGAAATATAAAGCACACAAACAAATACACCTTTTCACAACAACTATTAAAAACATCAAGTTACCAAGTAGTATTCAGCAAATTCATAAGTTCAAAAACCAGTTCCAAACTCTTTTGAAAACAAGTAAATATCAATATATCTCAGTGAAATCCTCGATAAGACTCAGTTTAAAAACAAAGTGAATCATAGTTTGAAACATAGTAAAATCATCATAAACGCACCCCTCGGGCCAAAATCATTTATCGTAACCATGCCCTCAGACATTCCCTCAATCACTCAGTATCAATTATCACTCAGTATCAATCATCACTCAGTATCAGCCCCGCGGGCAATCATCATCACTCAATCGGTACCGGCGCTCACTGGGGGTGTGTTACAGACTCCGGAGGGGCTCCTACAGCCCAAGCGCAATAATAACATAAGGCCTGGAAGCCTTCTCATCTCTCTCATGAGGCCTGGAAGCCTTCTCACATCGCTCATAAGGCCTGGAAGCCTCCTCACATCACTCATAAGGCCTGGAAGCCTCCTCACAATATAGGCCTGAAAGCCTCACTCAGTCAGACACTCTCAATTCGCCCTTAGGCCATAAACAAACCGGGTTCTCGACCCAAAACAGTGTTTCATTTTTTAAGAAATAGTATCAAAATACTCTGAGTGTCAAAACAATTTATCAGGAAAAGACTACGTGTAAATCACAACATATCAAGTGAGGAAACACAGTAAAACAGTCCCCCAAGGGGTATGCAGATCGGCACTAGGCCCCAAACACGGCTTACAACCCAAATAATATCATTATAAAATAGTACTAATTAAGCATAGGCTTAAAAGTAGGTTTAGCAACTCAATAGTGGCCTAAATAGGAAAGATGTTTCCAAAGTTTTCACCTTTTTATTTCAAAACCCGTGAAAGGGTGCATAGTCTTAGGTTTCATACCCTCAGGACAAGATTTCAAGACATTACTTACCTCAAAACTAGCCCAGAATTATTCCGCAACACGCTTGCCTCTTGAATCAACCTCCGAAGGCTCCAAATATACCAAGTTCAGATTTTTTATCATCAACATATGTTTAAGGAATAATTTCCAATTGAAAAATATCGAATTTAACTCAAAATCCGAAACCGGTCAAAACCCGACCCCCGGGCCCGCATCCCAATACTCAGAAATTTTTACAGAAAAGTGTTCTTCATCTTCCCACGAGTCCGTACATATAAAGAACACCAAAATCGAAGTCCGTTTGACCCCTCAAATCGACCCTTGAAGGTCTCATAATCTCATGCCCCAAAATCCTATTTTTTGCTACTGTTTTCATGAATTAAAGGCTGGGATTATGGTCTATAATCACCCCTAAATGAGTTTTAACAATCAAATTACTTACCTCTGTGATACCCAATGTTTTCTCCTTCAAAATTCGTCCAAAAAGCTCCTTGTCCGTACACAAATGGTGAAATAAGGGTTTAAGTCGCGGAGGGTTTAATTATATATTTTTGCCCAGGTATTTACGCACCTGCGACCAACTTACTCGCACTTGCGGCTTTGCAGGTGCGATGCTCCTTCCACGCCTGCGATCTCTATAGGTCTCCCCCGACTTCCGCACCTGCGACTCGACCTCCGCACCAGCAACCTCGCGGGTGCGACCATCCTCTCGCACCTGCGAAAACTCTCCAGCCCCGCCAAGTCTCGCACCTGCGGCTCCCTACTCGCCCCTGCGAGACCGCACCTGCGATTCTCCACCGCACCAGCGGTCAAACTTCCGTAGGTGCGGAAATCTCTGTGATTCCACACCAACAGCTTTTTGTTGCAATTTCCAACTTCCAAAATTCCCGTTAACCATCCGAAATCAATCCCGAGCCCCTCGGGACCCCAACGAACATACCAACATATCCCATAACATCATTAAAACTTAGTTGCCCTCTCAAAACAGCAAAACTAATATCAAAACACCAAATTCACATCGGATTCCAGCCTAAGAACTTCGAGAATTCTAAAATTCACCAATGATGCCGAAACTATCCAAATCAACTCCGATTGACCTGAAATTTTGCAGACAAGTCCAAAATGACATTACGAACTTTTCCACTTGCCGGAATTCCATTCCGGCCCCGATAGCCTATTTTCCACTACCGTCCGAGAATCGCCAAAAACTAATTTCCGCCAATTCAATCCTAATTCTACATCGAACATCACACACTCCTAAGTCCCAAATCACCTAACGAAGCTATTCGAGCCACACAATCCGCATTCTCAGGTCATTTACCAATAAGTCAACTCTTAGTTGACTTTTCCCATTTTAAGGCTATTTTTTAAAGGCTAATTGACTGAACTCTCACTACAACCATTCGATTTCAAGCCTATTAACTCTAACACATCAAATACAGTATAACTAATCTATAACAAGTTAATAAAAACAATTATGATGAAGGTTTTACGTAACGACGGACCGGGTCGTTACATTCTCCCCCTCTTAAACAAACGTTCGTCCTCGAACGAGTCTAGAAACATACCTGGAGTCTCAAACAAGTGAGGATACTTGCTCTACACCTCCCGCTAGGTCTCCCAAGTAGCCTCCTCTACTGGCTGACCTCTCCACTGTACCTTCACTGATGCTATCTCCTTAGATCTCATCTTTCTGACCTCACGAGCCAAAATTGCTACTGGCTCTACTTCATATGACATATCACCCTCGAGCTGATATGTGCTGAAGTCTAACACATAAGACGGATCGCCAACGTATTTTCTAAACATCGACACATGAAACACCGGATGAACACTCGACAAGCTGGGTGGCAAGGCAAGTTTATAAGCCACCTCTCCAACCTTCTGAAGCACCTCAAAAGGACCGATAAATCGCGGACTCAGCTTTCCTCTCTTTCCGAACCTCATAACACCCTTCATGGGTGA
>ML271294.1:0-17522 GCA_005239495.1 Nicotiana undulata
AAGTTTATGCATTGACCAATAACACAAAACCCCGCTCGATGATAATATCGCAACCCGTATGTCAGTAATCGTGATTGTATATTAATAACCAAATGCACATGCCACGCTTCATAACATTAAGATATGCCAATGAAATATAAAATGATAGGTAAAATTAGATTTGCTTTCATCAGGTTCGAACCAGTGTATTGGAGATACAAAAATAGCCAAAATGTAAGAGATGAACCAATTAGCCAAGTTACGCATGTATCCAAATTGATGCTATTGTAAATATAGATATAAGCACTAACAATATTTGATTCGTTTTCTAAAATTGAATTTCAAACACTTAAATTGACATAATCATTCGCAGTATCGTAGTCATTTCGACCCTGAACTCTTTTTCCCCATCTAATTATTCTATAAGAATGAACTATATAGCTTGCACAATTTGGGGGAAAATACAAATCGAATGGGTAAAAGGCTATTTTTCTCGAAATTCGCTTGTCCAAACCGCCTTACGGCAGTTTGTACGGCCAGATCTCGAAAAAATACCTGAAATCAAAAAAAAAATCGCGTCAATCCGACAACCGAGCGCAAAGTTATGATCGTTTAAAGTTTCAACTATTCACAGTTAGTTTTCTGCGCTTCCGCTCTATCTTTTTTTTTTTGGGATAAAAATGGGGATACTGGCATGGAGTACGGTATTACGATATTACAATATTACTATGTCATTTTCCACTAACATTCAATAATGAGTCAATGTTAGCTACCTCTTATTTCAATTTCCCAACGTTAGGGATCGTGATGACGCCTAACACCACACTTGCTAGGCAAGCCAATGTTAGAGGCATAAACAAGCCACGTTATGGCATAAATCACTCTCAGATACTCGGTCTCTCTCATGTCATAACATCCTCACAACATTGGTCCTCAATCTCACTCACTCAGACACTCTCAGCATGCCATTCGGGCCATGAATAAAACGGGGTTCTCGACCCAAAATAATATTTCATTTCAAGAAATAGTAATATTATCAAATAAGAGTGTCAACAATTTCACAAGAAAGACAGAGTGTAAAATCATAGTTTCAAAGTAGTGAGAATATCAGTAAAATAGCCCCCAAGGAGTTAAAACAGATCGGCACTAGGCCCCAAACATGGCTTACTTCCCAAGTATAACAAAACATAGTAATACTAATAACCATATGCTTTAAAAGCGGTTTCGCAACTCAATAGTTGCCCCAAAAGGAACATTTTTCCAATTTTCAAATTCGTGCACGCCCCACACTCGTCATCCAGTGTGTGCGTCATTCCAAATCCGTGAAATGATGTAAAGTCTGGGGTTTCATACCCTCAGGACATGATTTAAAGACATTACTTACCTCAAACTAGCCCGAAAAGCTACTCTGCGACCCGCTTGCCTCTCGAATCAACTTCCGAGTGCTCCAAATCTATAAAGATCAGATTTTTCTCATCACATTATTCTAAGGGAATGAATTCCAATTGAAAAATACCAATTTTAGCACAAAACCCGAAATTACCCAAAACCTGACCCCCGGGCTCGCATCTCAGAACTCGACAATTTTATACTAAAACGTTCTTCGTCATCTCACGAGTCCGTACATATAAAAAACTCTAAAATCGGAGTTCGTTTGACCCCTCAAATCATCCCTAAAAGGTCTCATATTCTCAAGCCCTAATTCCATCATTTTCTACTTATTTTCATAAATTAAACAATGATAATTTGGTCCTTAATCACATATAATCGAGTTATAGGGTCTAAAATCCTTACCTCAATGAAGAACAATGATTTTCTCTCTTCAAAACCGCCTCAAAAGCTCTCTCCCCATTCAAAAATGGTGGAAAAGTGGGTATTGGTAGCGGAGGGTTTATTCAAATACGGCCCAGGTCTTTATTCATCGCGATCGCGGGACCCACATCGCGATCGCGAAGCACTAATTCTAAGCCGCCCAAATATACTCTTTGCGATCGAAACATATGCTATGCGATCGCAATTCCTTATGACCTGAACGTACGCGATCGCGAACCTGTCCACGCGATCGCGTAGCACAATTGACTAGCCCCCCACACGCCTCTCTAACTCTAACACCAGAAAAACAACAGTCTTCTCAAGATAAAAAATACCCGTTAACCATCCGAAATCAATCTCGAGCCCCTCGGGGCCCCAACCAAATCTTCCAACATATCCCATAACATCATTCAAAATTAGTCGAGCCTTCGAAACATAAAAACAACATCAAAACACCAAAATCACATCGAATTCAAGCCTAAGAACTTTGAAATTTCTAAATTCCACCAACGATGCCGAAACTATCCAAAACACCTCCGATTGACCTGACATTTTGCAAACATATCCAAAATGACATTACGAACCCGTTCCAACTTCCGAAATTCCATTCCGACCCCGATAGCCTATTTTCCACTGCCGACCGGAAATCACAGAAACTAACTTTCGCCAATTCAAGCCTAATTCTACACCGGACATCACAAAAATATTCTGAGCCATAAAATCCGCATTCTAAGTGTCTCAATTCTCATTGCAATCATTCTGATTCCGAGCCTACCAACTCTAACACATCATAAACAATATAACCAACCTATGACAAGGCAATAACAATAAATATAATGCAGATTCTACGTAACGACAGGCCGGGTCATTACATTCTCCCCCTCTTAAACAAACGTTCACCCTCGAACGGGTCTAGAAGCTACCTGATCCCCGAGGCCACTTAGCCTCCCTCTCCTCATGCTCCTACCTACGATGTGTCAACAACCTGCTCAAATGTAGCTTCAAACACTCTCTCATCATGGCATAAATCACTCTCAGACACTCAGCCTCTCTCATGTCATAACATCCTCACAACATTGGCCCTCGGCTCAGTCAGACACTCTCAGCATGCTACTTGGGCCATGAATAAAATGGGGTTCTCGACCCAAAATAGTATTTCATTTCAAAAAATAGTAATATTATCAAATAAGAGTGTCAACAATTTCACAAGAAAGACTGAGTGTAAAATCATAGTTTCAAAGTAGTGAGAATATCAGTAAAATAGCCCCCAAGGGATTAAAACAGATCGGCACTAGGCCCCAAACATGGCTTACATCCCAATTATAACAAAATATAGTAATACTAATAACAATATGCTTTAAAAGCGGTTTCGCAACTCAATAGTTGCCCCAAAAGGATTATTTTTCCAATTTTCAAATTCGTGCACGCCCCACACTCGTCATCCAGTGTGTGCGTCACTCCAAATCCATGAAAAGATGTAAATTCCGCATACCCTCGGGACAGGATTTAAAGACATTACTTACCTCAAACTAGCCCGAAAAGCTACTCTGCAACCCGCTTGCCTCTCGAATCAACTTCCGAGTGCTCCAAATCTATAAAGATCAAATTTTTCTCATCAAATTATGCTAAGGGAATAAATTCCAATTGAGAAATACCAATTTTAGCACAAAACCCAAAATTAGCCAAACCCGACCCTCGGGCCCGCGTCTCGGAACTCGACAAATTTTATACCAAAATGTTCTTCATCATCTCACGAGTCCGTACATATAAGGAACTCTAAAATAGGAGTTCCTTTGACCATCCATAAAAGGTCTCATATTCTAAAGCCCTAATTCCATCTTTTTCTACTGATTTTCATAAATTAAACAATGATAATTTAGTCCTTAATCACATATAATCGAGTTATAGGGTCCAAAATCCTTACCTCAATGAAGAAAAATGGTTTTCTCTCTTCAAAATCGCCTCAGAAGCTCTCTCACCGTTAAAAAATGGTGGAAAAGTGAGTATTGATCGCGAAGGGTTTATTTAAATACCGCCCATGTCTTTATTCATCACGATCGCGGGACCCACATCGCGATCGCGAAGCACTAATCCTAAGCCGCCCAAATATACTCTCTGCGATCCCAACATATGTTACGCAATCGCAGTTCCTTATGACTCGAACGTACGCGATCGCGTAACACAATTGACTAGCCCCCCCCACGCGCCTCTCTAACTCTACGCGATCGCACCAATACTCACACGATCGCACTGAGCAACTTTGCACACCTTCGTGATCGCACTCCTTATTCCGCGATCGCGATTCACAAAATGACCGGGCTCCAGATTACTCCACGCGATCGCGATGCAAAAATTGCTGCTGTGCTAACACCAGAAAAACAACAGTCTTCTCAACATAAAAAATACCCGTTAACCATCCGAAATCAATCCAGAGCCCCTCGGGGCCCCAACCAAATCTTCCAACATATCCCATAACATAATTCAAACTTAGTCCAGCCTTCGAAACATCAAAAACAACATCAAAACACCAATTCAAGCCTAAGAACTTTGAAAATTTCTAAATTCCACCAACGATGCCGAAACTATCCAAAACACCTCCGATTAACATAAAATTTTGCAGACATATCCAAAATGACATTACAAACCTGTTCCAACTTCCAAAATTCCATTCCGACCACGATAGCCTATTCTCCATTGCCGACCGAAAATCACCGAAACTAACTTTCGCCAATTCAAGCCTAATTCTACACCGGACATCACAAAAATATTCGGAACACAATCCTAAGTCCCAAATCACCTAACGAAGCTATCCGAGCCATAAAATCTGCATTCCGAGGTTGTTTACCAATAAGTCAACTCTCAGTTGATATTTTCCACTTTAAGGTTGTTTTTAGTGACTAAGTGTCTCAATTCTCACTGCATCAATTCTGATTCCGAGTCTACCAACTCTAACACATCATAAACAGTATAACCAACCTATGAAAAGGCAATAACAATAAATATAATACAGATTCTACGTAACGACCGATCGGGTCGTTACAGATTGGAACAAAAAATACTTGAATTACAAGGGGAGCTTGAGCAGGTCCAAAACTTGGCAAGCCTTTCCCTCACATTAAACGTCCCAAACATCAACCAACCAATCACCCAAAACCCAGTACCTCCTCAAAACACACCAAACCAACGTCCGCAAAATCCTCTCGCACCCCACCAATACGCAACACCTTCTCAAAATCCTAATCCTCTAATATCCGCAAACCACTTACCGTACTCGTCAAAATACCCCACAACCTATCCCCGATCGGCAAAATTCAACTAATGATCACCACTACACTCAAACCCCCGACATTCATCAAAACAATCCCATATACTTATAAACCTTACCCCACTCCACTAAACAAACTTCATATACACTAAAATCCGCCGAAAGGGACATGCTCCTTACGAATATGACATAGGAGCTCAAGAAGCTCACAAGACGAGTCCGGGGTGTTGAAGAAGGTAAAGGAATTGAAGGTTTGAACTATGTGGACCTGTGCATTCATCCAGACGTGAAACTATCATAAGGTTAAAAACCTCCTAAGTTTGAAATGTTTGACGGAACGATTGACCAAAAGGTACATTTGAGAACATACTGTGACAAAATCGTAGGGGTTGGGAAGGATGAAAGGATTCGTATGAAGCTGTTCATGAGGAGTCTCACTGGAGACGCCCTATCTTGGTACATAAGTCAAAATCCCAAGAAAGGGGCTAATTGGGTAAGCATGACATCAGACTTCATGGATAGATTCAGATTTGTGATGACCCAAAGGGTCATCTTATGAATTAAGACTTCATTCCGGGATCACTAGTCTTAAAAATATTAATTTTATTTATCTCGATTTGCATGCACAGTCCGGGCGTAAAATCGGAAAGCTTTTATGTGAAAATATAAGAAATAATGATTTTTAAAATGTAATTTTTAATTCTTGTTGACTTTGGTCAACATTTTGAGTAAACGGATCCGGACCCATGTTCCAACGGTCCGGGGAGGTCAACAGTAAAATATAAGACATGGGCGTATGCCCGGAATTAAATTTTGAGGTCCTTTGCTTTAGAAATCAATTTTTGAAGAAAATAATTTTTCTGGATTTTAAGGGAAATAAAGAAATGAATTAATTTTTGAAACCGTTGGTATCGGGCCTGTATTTTGGTTCTTGAGCCCGGTACAAGTTTTTTATGATGTTTAAGTGCTATATGTAAAATTTGGTGGAAATTGGAGTTCATTTGACGTGATTCGGATGTCCGTTTGAGAAAATAGTGAAATTGAAGTGTTCTTGAGAAAATCATGAGTTTTGAGGTTCAATTCATAGTTTTAGATGTTACTTTTGTGATTTGATCACACGAGAAAGTCCGTATGATACTTTTAGACTTACATGTATGTTTGTTTTGGAGCCCCGAGGGCTCGGGTGAGTTTCAGATATGCTACAAAGTGTTTAGACTTAGAAAAACTCAGCTGGTGCATCTGGTGTTTGTCACCAAGACTCGAATCTCGCAATTGCGAGACCAGGGCAAATGCGATGAAGGCAGTATTGGCAAATGCAAAGACTTGGGTCAGCTTAAAAATCTCACAAATGCGAGATTTCTCTTCGCAATTGCGAAGATTGCCAGGACGACCAGAAGTCGCAAATGCGACACTTAAGTCGCAAATGCGAAGGCAGTAGGAATTGCGAAGGGTTCGCAATCGCGATACCAATCTCGCAATTGCGAGCTTCGCAAATGCGATGCTCCAGTCGCAATTGTGACATCCACAGCCTGTTAAGTGGGACTTAGACAGGATTTTCACCCATTTTTCAATCCTCTCAAACCCTAAACCTCCATAGGCGATTTTCCAAAGACACAAACTTCTCCAAATCATAGGTAAGTGATTCCTATCTAATTTCTTTCAATCTCTTACTACTTTTAACAAGATTTCAACCTAGAATCTAGAATTTTCATGTTAAAATTTGGAATTTTGGGTAGAACTTAGGAATTTCAAAATTTGGGAGTTTAGACATCGAATTGAGGTCGAATTCCAAAACCAATTGTATATCCGGGCTCGAGGGAGAATGGGTAAACGGATTTTGGTCTATACCTCGAGTTTTGAGCAAGCGGGCATGGGGTTGATTTTTGTCCTTTGATAGGAAAACATAGGGAAACCATGATTTTTCATTAAAGTTAATTTCTTTAGCAATAATTAATGATATAGAACCAATTTTGATTTAATTCGAGCGGGTTAGAGGCAAATTCTAAAGGAAAAGCTGTTATTGAGAAGTGAGTGACTTGCGGAATTGAGGTAAGTGATTGGTTTAACCTTCACTTGAGGGATTAGGAATCCCAACTTAAATGCTATGTGAAATTTCATGTATGTGGTGTATAGGTAAGGTGACGAGTACCTATGCACCACCAAATTACCTGTTTAGCATGTTCCCTTCCCCGTTTTCAATTTATTATATTTGTTTCTTACTTGTTTCATGATTATTGATGCCTCAATGACTAGTTGTTTTTGTATACTTGTTTGTTAGATATTTTTTGTCAGTGTTTTATGATACATTCGGGTTGGTTTCGCTGTGAAATAATAATTAGTGAAGCTTCTGAATAGTACAACTTTCTATTTACCATTGTTGAGACATAAATACTGGGAAGGACTTTGATCTAACTTGAGAAAACTTTATTTTAAATATTGAGATGTGAATTTCGGGTGGGAGCGGGTTGCACACCGCAACAAGGAGTAATAAGGGTGGACAAGTGGGATCAGGTTGCACGGCGCAACAAGAGAAATAAGGGTGATATATATATATAGGGAGGAGCAATAAGGGTGGACATGTGGAATCGGGTTGCACGCCGCAACAAGGAGCAATAAGGGAGAATATTCATGTTTTACTAATTATATGATAAAGACTGGAAAACTCACTATTTTATTTTGTTGTTCCCATATTCTTATTTTACCATTATTTAAATTATAACTTGGAATTTTTCGTAATAATTGGTTATAGCTGAAGTCTTGAAAGGTTAGCTGAGTTATTTTATTAATTGCTGCAAGTTATTATTTATTTAGTTTAGAATTCCCTTCTCGCTTTATTATACATTGTATATATGTTATATTATAAATGCCCCGCCGTAGCCTCGTCATTACCTCGTCGAGGTTAGGCTCGGCACTTACTAGTACATGGGGTCGGTTGTACTGATACTACACTTCTTGTGCAGATCCAGGTTCCGGTTAGAGTTGATTCTTTGAGCATTAGCTGATCATTCATTCGGAGACATGAGTAGATCTGCTGGTAACCGCAGATTCGTTCGGATACACGAGGTAAAATTATGTTTAAATAAATTTTAAAAGAAAACAGCTAGTTAAATTCTAACATTGGTTTGCCTAGCAAGTGTGGTGTTAGGCGTCATCACGATCCCGTGGGTTGGGAATTTGGGTCGTGACAAGTTGGTATCAGAGTACTAGGTTGCCTAGGTCTCACAATTCACGAACAAGCTTAATGGAGTCTGAATGATCGGTACAGAGACGACTGTACTTATCTCTCACATGCTATGAAGTTAGGAAAACAATCATTTTATTTCTACTCTGTCGTGCGATTCTTGTTATCTCAAATACTGATTGAACTCTTCTATTCTCTCGCAGATGGCGAGAACACATGCTTCAGGTCCTCCTGCAACAACAACAACTACTACTAGGGCCAGAGGCCGAGGCAGGGGTAGGACTTAGCCCATTGCTCAGGAAGCAGCCCCAGTTGTGGAGCCCCAGATAAAGATTGATGAGGGGGTTCCAGCTCAGACTGTTCCAGCGGGACCAGCTCAGGTCCCAGAGGGGTTCATTGCTACCCCGGTGCTTCAAGATGCTTTGGTCCGATTAGTGGGCCTTATGGAGAGTGTAGCTCAGACTGACACATTCCTCGTGGCAGCAACCGTATCTCAGGCTGGAGGAGGGTTTCAGACTCCTGTTACTCATACTCTTGAGCAGATTACTCCTCAGATTCAGACCCCAGCAGCCAATCCAGATAGGGTAGTTCAGCTAGTTGCTGCAACACCGCTTGTTGATGGGGCAACTATGTCCTCAGATGCTTTGTGGAGATTGGGCAGGTTTATCAAGCTTTTTCCTGTTCATTTCAGTGGTGCTATTTCAGAAGATCCTCAGGAATACCTTGATAGTTGTCATGAGGTTCTTCGCAACATGGGTATTTTAGAAACCAATGGGTCGACTTCGCCATTTTTCAGATGACTGGTTTTGCAAAGAAATGGTGGAGGGATTATTTGTTGACTAGACCAGCTGGGTCGCCTGCTCTTACTTAGGATCAATTCTCATATCTTTTTCTGGAGAGGTTTCTGCCTATCATTACCAGGGAGGAGAACCGTCATCAATTTGAGCGTCTTCAACAGAGTTGGAGGTCCGCTCATCAGGGGTCTTCCCAGAGACGTGGTTAAGGGTGGTGGGGCCCAGCCCTGATTGTATGCATTTCCAGCGAGACCTGAGGCGGAGTCCTCCATGGATGGTATCACATGTACCATTTCCGTTTGCAATGGAGATGCCTCAATTTTGTTTGATCTGGGGTCTACTTACTCTTTCGTGTCATCTTATTTTGCTTCGTATCTGGTTGTGCCCCGCGATTCCTTGAGTGTCCCTGTTTATGTGTCTACTCCCGTGGGGGATGCTATTGTGGTATATCGTATGTATCATTCGTGCGTGGTCGTTATTGAGGGTCTTGAAACTAGTGTAGACCTTTTGCTTCTTGACATGGTTGATTTTGATGTCATATTGGGCATGGATTGGCTGTCACCTTATTATGCCATCTTGGACTGTCACGCCAAGACAATTACTTTAGCTTTATCGGGGTTGCCTCGATTGGAGTGGAATGGGACTCCTGGTCATTCTTCCAGCAGGGTGATTTCTTATGCCAAGGCTCGTACATGGTTGAGAAGGGGTGTTTGGCTTATTTGGCTCATGTTCGTGATTCTAATGCTGAGGCTTCTTCTATAGATTTGGTGCCTGTTGTTTGTGAGTCTCCCGAGGTATTTCTTGCTGACCTGCCAGGGATGTCACCCGACAGGGATATCGATTTTTGCATTGATGTGGCTCCGGGCACTCAACCCATTTCTATTCCTCCATACCGGATGGCCCCACCAAAATTGAAAGAATTGAAAGAACAATTGCAAGAATTTCTTGATAAGGGCTTCATTAGACCTAGTGTCTCCCCCTGGGGTGCACTGATTTTGTTCGTGAAGAAGAAGGATGGATCGATGAGGATATGTATAGACTACCGGCAGTTGAACAAAGTTACTATCAAGAATAAATATCCATTACCGAGAATTGATGACTTGCTTGATCAGCTTTAGGGTGCCAGTGAGTTTTCAAAAATTGATTTAAGATCGGGACCATCAGTTGAAGATTAGGGCATTCGACGTCCCTAAGACAGCCTTTCGGATGAGGTATGAGCACTATGAATTTCTGGTGATGTCTTTTGGCTTGACTAATGCCCCAACAACCTTTATGGACTTGAGGAATCGGGTTTTCAAGCCTTATCTGGATTCCTTTGTAATTGTGTTCATTGATGATATTCTAATATACTTCAGCTCTTAATTCATCCCTTTCAGCCGTGGCAGCATCATGAGAGGCCTGTAAAGGAGCGAAGGACCTTTCCAGGAATTGGACCTTCTCCAAAGAGTTACGGAGATCTTCCTGGGTTTGAGTGAGGGATTGAACAAGTTCACCAGAATACTCCTCCTTCTGGTCCAATAAGGCCTTCAGGCTCCTGATCTTTAGAGGCACGGGACAACTGCTCTGCAAACGAAGACTCTAAGACACTCTTGTCCTTGCCTCCCTGGTTCGAAGACGCCTTCTCAACGGCCAATGCTGCTGCCATCACCCTAACTTGCTGCTCCAAGGTACATTTTTCTTCCTCCACTGCCTTCTTTTCAAGTTCCAGACTCTCGTACTGCTCCTTCCAATTATCCGCCTCAGTAGGAAAATTCCTTTCCGCCTGCTCCGCTTGGGAAACCCTTTTCATTAACTCTGTGCCTATAAGATTGATCTACAAAAGGAGATAAATTAGATATGGTAAGAACTCATATGAACACAAGCAAAGGAAAACAAATTTTACCTTTAAAGAAGAGTGCACAATTTCATTCACCCAAGTAAGGGAACATGGTTGTCTAGCTTAGCTCTCTCAGTCGAGCCTATCAAGGGTTTCAACCATACGTTAGCTTGGCCTGACTTTTTGAAAAGCCTACCCGCTGCTGGAACCTCTATCATCACCTGCCTCATCTCCCCCTTGCTGGAAGACCCTACTTCCGCAACAGAAGGCACGAAAGTGGGGATAGATGAAGGAGCCACGGGGAGAGAAGTCTAAGAGGCAGAAAAAGCCACAGGAGCAGAAGTAATAACATGAGCGGGAATAGCCAAGGGAACAAAAATTATAACAGGAGTAACTGAGGGAAGTTGTTTAGGGGCAGGAGGAGAGGAAACAACAAGGGGAGCTTCATCTGCAATATAACCAAAACCTTCACGAAACATGAGATCTGCTGATTCATGAACGGGAGAGGGAGTTGCATCCTCGGGGGAAGACAATTCAGATTCATGCACGGGGGGGGGGGGGGGGGGNCTTCACGGAATAAGAGATCAACTGATTCACAAGCGTGAGAGGGAGTTGCATCCTCGGGGGCAGATAGTTCAAATTCAGGCACAGGAGGGTCAATGACAGGTGCAGACTCGTCATTAGAGACCGCCTTCCTCCTACGTGACCTATGGACTAGAGAACCCTCATCTTCCTCCTCTTCCTCTAAGGTCCTTGACCCACTTGCTTTTCTCTTTGAAGAGGAGGAACCTGAAATGATCTCCTATGCCTTTGCCAGGGACAACTTTGAAGCAGACACGGCTGCAGTAGGAACTCCACGAGCAGGAAACCCTATTAAATGAAAGGGATTAAATAAAGCTCAAAAGAAGGAAGAAGTAAAAACAAAAACTTCACTTACCGTGAGTCTAAACTTTCCAACCAAACCTCCCAGAGAGGTATTTCCACGAACGTTCTTCTAATGGAGCAGTTAACAAGAGTTTTTCTACCCAATATAAAAAATCGGACACATTCTCAACGGTTCCCATGATTGCTGCAAAGAAAAGAGACAGTTACGGTACCGATAAAGTATCAAAACCAAAAGGAAAGGAATGTGAGCAAAACTATACTCACGTGCAAGATTCTACTTCTTAGGTAAGGGGAGGTTTTATTCACTTACTAAACCAATAGTAGGAACAACAACATACCGGAGAAACCACCTTTGGTCTTTATCATCGTCAGGAATCACTAACACTCTTTTACTCTTGGCCGAAAGAGTAAAAACTCCCCGGCGGAACATCATTGGAGAATAGAGGTGAATGAGATGATAAAAGGTAAAGGGGGCCAAAGATCTCTCCGAAGAGAATACCATGTTAGTGCTCCTTTGGTTAGTGTCTCTCCGAACTTTTTGATTAGTACTAATTCAATTTCTTGTTTAGTCAGATCGTTGCCTTTTACTCTTGTAGTAAAAGCAGTTACATGATCACGTGGATCTGTTGTCCCATCATACTTGGGAATATCAGGCATTTTGAATTTCTTGGGAATAGGCAAGGGTGTTGCACTTGGCTTCCAAGGTTGTTAGCAATATCTATCAACGTTAATGCCTTTGATGACAGGTGGTACTCCAGGAATTTGCTCGATTCGGTCGTTTTGTTCCTTGACTTGTTTCTGCAAGGTTAGTAATAAAGATTGTAATTCTGGATTACTAGACATACCTGGTCTTGCTTCGAGGGACTCATTTGGAGTGCCTCTACTTCCTGAGTTTGCTAATCCGGATTGTGGATTTTCCACAGTTGCGGTGTTGTTAGGAGGAGGTGTAGGTGACGCAACTGGTAGCCCCCTCATGAAATCTTGTAAGGATTGAGTCACACATTCACCAACATTCCATTGTGATTATTGTTTTGAGTCGTAGATCTCTCTGGGGATTTCTCCCTTGAGCCTCGTGGGGATCCTGAAGGTGATGAAACCGGAGTTCCAACCCTCTGTTGGTTGTTGTCGTTGGCGTTTGACATAATTCACAGAATGTTGTTTGAGAAAAAACATAGATTATCAGATTCCCGGTAACAGAATCAATTTGTTTACCAAGAATTAGATTCTCTGCCAAAGCTATTTTAAGAAGAACACGGGTTTCTGATAACCAAAAGAATATGGAAATAATTGTAAATAGATTTGTAAATAAAAAGCAATAATGATGCGCAAAAGTAAGTATATTTCAATAGTGGCTCAAATGTGTCCTTACAAGTTATATTTTACTCCCTTTTATAGAGAATTTCTTAATATAACGTCTACTCTTCATTGATTGAGCATTAATGGCTAAATAATGGCATTAATGTAATGTTACAATGATTAATAATAATTGTTGCGTGGAGATTATGTAACATTTGACTCATTAATTTAAGATCTTCGAATCTGCCCTCTATTCTGCCTTGATTCATTCCGATCATATCTCATCATTTGCTCAATCTGGTTGAGATTCCCGTATCTGATTACCTCGTGGGTATGCTGTTCCGTCCCTCTTTGTCTCGTACCTCTTCATAAATTCTCGTCCAGTTGTCATGTCTTCATTGCTCCACATGGATTGGTGATTCATCATAATTAATACACGTGTGAAGCTTATTTTTACCAATACAAGAGGTAGCTTATAGAATTGCATTTCCTCCAAGGTTATCCTCAGTTCATTTGGTATTCCATGTGTCTATGCGCCGGAAATATCATGGTGACTCGTCCCACGTGTTAGATTTCAGCTCTGTCCAATTGGACAAGGATTTGACCTATTAGGAGGAGCCGGTAGCCATTCTAGACCGGTAAGTTTGTCAGTTGAGGTCAAAGAGTTACCCTTCATTTCGAGTGCAACGGAAAGGTCATCCTGTTGAGGCATCTACTTGGGAGTCCGAGTCGGACATGCGGAGTAGATATCCACACTTGTACGCCAATTCAAGTACTTTTCTATGTTCGTTCGAGGATGAACGTTTGTTTTAGAGGTGGAGATTGTGATGACCCAAGGAGTCATCTTATGATTTAAGACCCTATTCCTGGCTCGTTAGCCTTATAAAACATTAATTTTATTCACCTTGATTTGCGTGCGCAGTCCGGGCGTGAATCCGAAATGCTTTTATGTGAAATTATATGAAATAATAATTTTTGAGAGTTAAAATTGATTTTTAGTTGACTTTGGTCAATATTTTGAGTAAACGGACCCGGACCCGGACCCATGTTCCGACGGTCCCCGGGGGTCCGCAGTAAAATATGGGACTTGGACGTATGTCACGACCCAAAATCCTAACTCAGGTCGTGATGGCGCCTAACACCGGGGTCAGGCAAGCCAACACTTGTTTTACTAGCGAGATTTCCTTTATTTTTAATACATAAAACGTTCCGATACTTACCAAGTTTTAAGTTTAAAATCATTAAGTGAAAAACAGATAAATTGACCGACTTGAACCAATGTACCCAAAAGGATCATAATCAGCATATACAGTCCAAAAATATAATGCCTACTACGTGTGCCAGGAACTAGTGTCACAAGTCTACAAGCGGACTAGTAGAATATACAAAAGATAGAATAAACTATTCTACTGTCTGAAAGAAGTAGACATATATACACAAGAGACAACTCCGTAGTGCTGCTGGGAAACGCCAAGGGAAGCAGCTCACCGTGAAGTCAGGTCTAGAATATACTCTCAGGATCGAGCTCCGGTCTGATAACCAGATGCACCTGCCTCAGAACCTGTACAATTAAGTACAGAAGCATAGCATAAGTACATAAACAGATATGTACCCTGTGAGTATCCCGTCTAATCTCAAAGAAGTAGTAACGAGAGGTCGACGTGATAATTACTAGGGTCAAAATGTAATAATATAATTAAATGAAAACTAGGCAGGGATAACAATCGTAATTAACACTAAGTCATGAAAAATCAAGTTTAAATTTGTAATTTACCTTTGCACGTCAATTTCACTAGCATATAATGTACTAATTTTCCTTTTACATGAATCAAATTATACAAGTATCACAAACTCCCAGTCAACTATATAGCACATAGTATGCCGAAAGCGTACGACCAAAGCGTCGCAAAAATAAATGTGCACTGCCGAGGGTCGAATGGCTCAAACCATAGATGCATCTATTACCCCGCTCGAATCGAACATGCGACACGGGTGCCCTTATAAATACACAAAATTATCAAGAATCCAAGGGTTTAACAGAGATTATGCTTGAAGACAAGAATTTGAACAATGAAATTTTGAATGTAACTTCCTAAATATCTTCATACCAATTCGAGGATACTAAGAAACTCGTAATACATTTATGGTCACATACAAGGCACATAAAAGCATGCTTGTGAGTCCTAAAACTACCCAACATAATATAGTAGTAGCTACGCATGGACCCTCGTCACCTCGTGCGTGCATATCCCCCACAAATAAGGACACACAATTATTTAAAATCACCTAAGGGGACAATTCCCTCTTACAAGGTTAGAAAGGAGACTCACCTCGTGCCGAGCCTACTTTCCGGTCAAGAATGCGCCCGAAACTCCAAACTCGTCTCCCAAGGACTCGAAACTAGTCAAATGATGCATGACTATATTAGTTTATACTCAAAGGCATAAAATTCCCCTATTTACTTAGTTATTTCAACTTTCTTTAAGGAATCCCAAAATACACCTCCGGGCCCACATGCTCGGATTCCGGAATTTTTTGAAGGAAACACTTACCCATAACCTAAGGATCATTAATATATGATTTTAGTGTGTTTTCGTAACCAATTCCATGGTAATTCCCTCATTTCATAAAAACCTAGATTTTTGCCCTAAACCATGATTTCTACTAATTTAGGATATTAATCTACCTATGAATTCAAGTATTAAATCAATACTAGGGTGGAAATTACTTACCTTTCAGTGGTTAAGTCGAGGGTCCCTTTTGCATGCCTAAAATCGCCAAGGAAAAAGGTGGGAATGCTCAAAAGTGGAGTTTTTTCATATTTTAAAAGACCTCATTGCCTACAGGGATTCCGCACCTGCGGCTCAAGGACCGCACCTGCGGTCTCGCCCCTGCAAGGATCACCTCGCACCTGCAAATATGGACAAAGGGACCTGGGCTCGCATCTGCGGAGAGGAGCCCGCGCCTGCGGCTCCGCTCCTGCGGAATATGATCCTCACCTGCGAGGAATGGAAGCCTCACCTGGGGCCCCACCTGCGAGGCCTGGACCGCAGGAGCGGTCTCGCACCTGCGACTGGTCAACCGCAGGTGCGGTTACACCAGATCTGGTGCACCAGCAGTTATAGCTGCTAGTTTTTGGCCTCGTTTGGTGCCCGAGCGGCACTTGGGCCGTCCAAATATACCAACAAGTCCCAAATCATAACATAGGCTCGCTCGAGCCTCTGGAACACCCAAAACAACGCTAAAACGCAAAATCACACCTCAAAACCCCTAGAATCAAACTTAAGAACTTTAAGTTCTTGAATTCGCTAACAAGGCGCCGAACCGACCTATACTACTCAGAATGACACCAAATTTTGCAAGCAAGTCATAAATGACATAACAGAACTATTATTGGTTTCGAAATTCCGTTCGGACCTCGATAACACAAAAACACGTTCCAAACCTCAATTTGAACTTAAGGAAACTCTATTTTCGCTATCGGGCGCCGAAATGCTCCCCGGTCATCCAAAATCTATTCCGGACATACGCACAAGTCCGAAATCATCATATAAAGCTACTGGAACCGTCAAAACTCGATTCCGAGGTCGTTTACTCAAAACGTTGACCGATGTCAAATTTGGCCTTAAAGGTCAACCTTAAGGAATTAAGTGTTCCTATACCACTCTAAACTCTTCCGAATCCCGAACCACCCATCCCCACATGTCATAAATCATAAAAAGCAACTACGGGAAGTCTCATTCAGGGGAACGGGGTCCTATAATGCAAAACGATCGGTCGGGTCGTTACATTCTCCACCTCTTAAACAAACATTCGTCCTCGAACGAGTCTAGAATCATACTTGAAGTGCTGAATAAGTGTGGATATCTGCTCCGCATGTCCTCCTCGGACTCCCAAGTCGCCTCCTTGACTGGTTGGTCCCTCCACTGGACCTTTACGGCATAAACTCTCTTGGATCTCAACTGGCGGTCCTGCCTTTCAATATAGCAACTGGCTCTTCCTCGTAGCCCAACCTCCCATCCAATTGGATGGTGCTGAAATCAACCACGTGAGATAAGTCGGTATGGTACCTCCGGAGCACAGATACATGAAAGACTGGGTGAACTCCTGATAAACTAGGAGGTAAATTAAGCTCATAAGCAACCTCTCTGATCCGCCTCAATACCTCAAAAGGGCCTATAAACCTTGGGCTCAGCTTGCCCTTCTTCCCGAACCTCATAATACCCTTTATCGGCGAGACTTTCAACAGGACCTTGTCTCCCTCCATAAATGATACATCACGCGCCTTCTGATCCGCGTAACTCTTCTGTCTGGACTGTGCTGTGCGGAGCCTCTCCTGAATCAACTTCACCTTCTCTAAAGAATCCTTCACCAGGTCGGTGCCATATAACTTAGCCTCGCCAGGCTCAAACCACCCTATAGGAGAACGAAATCGCCGACCATACAAAGCCTCAAATGGAGCCATCTCGATGCTGGACTAATAACTATTATTGT
>ML271296.1:0-29471 GCA_005239495.1 Nicotiana undulata
TAAATGGAATAAAGCTAGTCTATGATTACAAAGAAAAGGACTTAGTTTCTACAAAGGTAGGAATAGGTCCGTTGGCAGCGACTTTGTCTTCGTCATCATGATTTGCGCGCGCGGCATTGTCTGTGCGCGCGGCGCTGTTGGCAGCTGCTTGCGGCTGGGCGCTAGCGAGGGAAATTGGTGGGGCGACAGAGGCACCTGCGCGCTTGTCACTTGGAGCGGCCAAGACCACGGGGCCGTCCGTGGCGCTAGGCGNCATGCCTTAGGATTATTATGATTATTTGCTTGCATTAGAAACCATGTATTTAGGATCGTTTGGCATACTAGAGAATATGTTATAGGCGCATTATGTCATTTGTTACGAAATTCTTCCTCTACATAACCATGTCCACATAGAAATTCTGTTACTAAAGCTACTACTGTTACTGCCTAATAAAATGTTCATTCTTTATGTGCATTAGAAACCATGCTTTAGGACTTCTATTGCATTTGCTTTAAAACCACGCCTACATCGTGTAAATCAGTAACTATCATGTCTATAAGAGTGTTTAAAAGCAATCTTTACACCTAGATATCATGTTATAGGGATAAATATAAATAAAACCAGTTTCGTAATGTTCAGCACCTAAACATCATGACATAATAAATTCAAACTGTTTGTTTTAAATCGATTTCTAGAATCCTGATTACATTTAGACATCATGTTCATAGGGCATCTCAGATCCACGCCTAGGAAAGCCTTTAGGTAATTAAAAACTTAAAAAATGTAAAAATGTGCTTTTCTTGATTTATTTGTGAACTGCCCGAATTCAACAGGTCCTAAAATCAGTAGGCAAACTGATTAGGTCCCCCATTGCCTCGCTTTAACATAATGTTACATTCTGTTTATTATGCTCACCTAGAGATCCTGCTCTAGGACAATTCTGAGACATCTGAAATCTTGATGTTTGAGACGTGCTAATTGTCTATTTATTTGTGGAGGTAAACATGATCCCCTTAGTTGTTCTTTTTCTTGACAGTCCTATTTGTTCTTTATTGTCGCTTAGATTTTCTCCTTTAAACACCTTAGGAGAGTCTAGAACTGCCTAAATTAGGGGTCCTAAACACCTCTAGGGCCATAAGGAAGGGACGGGTAATGCACGCAAATAGCTCGTACATTATAATCGCTTATATAACTGCTAAGAGGGGGGTAATTGGGTAGTAAGAGATATGATGACATGTACTCTAATGCCACGTGTAACCCCTCTAGTTGAGGAAGGTTTACCGGGTATGGTACAGATGTGATCCTATAGGCTAATAAACCTAGTACTTTCCCCTGATCTTATTTTATATACATATGTGTTCTTAGACTGCTTTATTTGCTTAATGACTAATTCACAAAATAAGTTTGGTCGGGACCCACCGTCGTGGACCTCGAGTGGTGCCTAACACCTTCCCCTCAAGGTAATTTCAAGCCCTTACCCAATCTCTGGTAATGTAAACCGGTTTCATGAGTTATTTGCAAATAGGTGCCCTAACGCACCTTAAATTCGTTAGGTGGCGACTCTTCAACTTCTATATCCCTTTCCCAAAAAGAAATGAGTTTTCCCAATGAATGTTGAAACCTTGACTTCCGCTGCAAAGAGGGAAAAAGAGGGGGCGCGACACATATTACAGAGAATACGATGACACTCCTCCAGAAAACCCTAGGCATCCTCTGACGCCAATCCACTGAAGATAGGAGGGTGGTACTTATTGTACCTTTCAAGTCTGAGCTGCTCTGCCTCAGAAACTGTTGCCCTAACCTCGGGTTGAACTGGAGCTACCGGTTGCATTGGTATAATATTTGGAACCTGGTCTACCTAAACCCGTTACTCTGGGGTACGGGCGGTGGGAGTCTGTGCTCCTCCCCCGGCCTGAGATGTGGCAGGATCAAGTGGAATCAATCCAGCCTGAGTGAAGGTGCTCGACATGCTCAGAAACTGAGCTAGAGTCTCCTGGAGGGCTAGTGCAGTAACAAGTACCTCAGGTGCCTGCCCTCCAACTGGAGCTACTGAGGGTTCCTCTGTAGAAGCTCGTGTTGTGTTTTGGCTACACTACGTGGACGTCCTCCGCCTCTACCCCAGCCCCGGCCCCGGCCTCTCGTGGCTCTAGCAGGGGGTGCGGGGGACTGGTCATCAGATCCGCCTATTCGTGTCCTCGCCATCTGTGAGAGAATAGAAGACAAGTTCAGAATTTCAAAATCAACAATTTCACACGAAAGGAATCTAAGAAGTGTAATTTTTCCTAACAGTTCCATAGCTTCTCGAAGATAAGTACAGACGTCTCCGTACTGATCCGCGATACTATAGTAAATCGACTTGTGACTCATGACACTTATGAACCTAGAGCTCTAGTAGAACTTTGTCACGATCCAAATCTCCCTCTGTAAGATGTCGTGACGGCACCTAGTCTCTATAACTAGGTAAGCCTATCAAATTGTGGGATAACAGAAATGAAAATAAAATTAGCAACTAAACTGCAACAGATAATTAAATAATTGATTAGATGTTGCTTGGTATGTACAAACCTAACACTCGAGTATACACAGTATTTTCCTAACACCCGGTAGCCATAAGTCACAAGCTATAGAAGAGAACTAGTATCTCTATACACTAGTTCGAAGAAAGTTGTCACGACCCAAGATCCTAACTCAGGTCGTGATGGCGCCCAACAGTGGGGTCAGGCAAGCCAACACTCAACTTACTAAGGTTTCCTTCTTTTTAATGAGACATCTCAACATATACCCAGTGTTAAAGCTTAAAACATTAATCAGACAGGGTAATTAACCAGTTTTAGCCAAAAACAATCATAATTAGGCGTGAGTCCATATATACAGACCATAATCCATAATAACTACTACTACGTGTGTGCCAGGAACTAGTGTCACAAGTCCTACGGGCATACTAATAGAATATACAAAAGATACAATATACAGTCCTACTGTCTGAAAGAAATCGACGGGAAATAAGCAAAAGAAGCTCCATGGTGCAGCCAAGGATCGTCAGAAGAAGTAGCTCACCGTGAAGTCAGGTCCAACTATAGTCAGAATCTAGCTCTAGTCTGATAACCAGATGCACCAGCCTCAGAACCTGTACAATTAAGTACAGAAGCGTAGCATGAGTACATAAACAATTATATACCCAGTGAGTATCTAGTCTAATCTCGAACAAGTAGTGACGAGAGGTCGACTTGGTACTTACTAGGGTCAAACAATATGAAATATGTATATATAGGCGAAACAATAATAGCAGCAATGAAAAATAATAGAGAAATGAGCATCAAATACCATTCTCTAGTACCCTCGTACTACCTCTTTCCATGGTATACAAGCTATTTAACCCTCTCTTTTCCCAAAATCAACAGTTCAATTACAGGGCTTCTCATAATCTATCAAAACATATAACAGACCGTGAACGTACGGCCAATACGACGTGAAAAGTAAATGTGCACTACCGTGGGTCGAACAACCCGAACCATAGATGCATCTATCTGCCATGCTCGCGAATCGAACATGCGACATGGTTATCGTAATAATAGGCTGCCCGCTCGCGAATCATTCATGCAACTCGCGTTCCCATATACATATACATAATCCTCAGGGAATTCAGATAATTAACAGGGGCTCTTTCAGTATAAAAAAGGATTCCATAACACCAATTTCGAAACATAACCTCATAGGCCTTCGTATATGCAAATTTCTAGGATATTAAACTACCTAGTCCACATACAAGACCGTGGATACAACACATAAAGCATGCTGGTGAGTCCTAAACTACTAGACAAGGCATGATAGTAGCTACGCACGGACTCTCGTCACCTCGTGAGTGCGTGGCCCCCGCATATAAGGACAATCAATCATTTTTAATATCTATGGGGAGTTCCTTCTTAAAAGATTAGAAAGGAGACTCACCTCGCGTCGAACCTACTCCCCGGGTCAGGAATGCGCCCGAAACTCCGAACTCGTCTCCCAAGGACTCGAAACTAATCAAATGTTACGTAAATATATCAAATTATACTCAAAGCATGGAATTCTCCTACTCATTTAGTCAATTCACCATTCTTGAAGAAATCCCAAAATTCACCCCCGGGCCCGCACGCTCGGATTCCGAAGATTCACGAAGGAAACACTCACCCATAACCTAAGGATCGTTAATATATGATATTTACTTGATTTCATAGCCAATTTACGGGTAATTCTCTAATTTCCCGAAATCCCTAGGTTACTACCCAATTCTTGATTTTTCACCAATTAAGTAGTTAATTTGACTAGCAATCCACACATTAAACCAACACCAGGGTAGAATTTACGTACCTTATCAGTAGCTAGGTCGTGGAGCAGTTTTCCCAAGCTCTCAAGATCTCTAACGGTGGAAGAAATGAGGAAAAGTGGGCATTTTCCATGTTTTTAAAAAAAACACTGCCTAACAGTGGTTCCGCACCTGCGGCTCAAGGACCGCACCAGCGAGCAATAGCTCGCACCTGCGGAAAAATGGGACAAGGGCCTGGGCTCACACCTGCGTGCAGGAGTCCGCACCTACGGCTCTGCACTAGCCGGAAAGGGCCCGCACCTGCGAGAACCAGGCAGCCCACCTGGGGGTCGCACCTGCGAGGCTGGGACCCTAGGAGCGGTCCCGCACCTGCGTCTAGACAACCGCACCTACGGTTACACCAGAATAGGTGCACCAGTCGTTGCCTCGACTGGGTTTTAGCCCCGTTTTGTGCCCGAGAGGCACCTAGGACCACCCGAGACCCCGTCCAAATTTACCAACAAGTCCCAAATCATAATACGGACTCGCTCGAGCCTTCAGAACACTCAAAACGACGCTAAAACTCAAAATCACACCTCAAAACCCCTAGAACCACAACTTATGAACTTTAAGTTCTTGAATTCGATATCAATGTGCCGAACTGACCTATGCTACTCGGAATGACACTAAAGTTTGCACGCAAGTCATAAATGACATAATAGAACTATTCCCGATCTCAGAATTCCGTTCAGACCTCGATAACACAAAAGCACGTTCCAAACTAAATTTCAAACTTAAGGAAACTCTTATTTCGATATTGGGCGCCGAAACGCTCTCGGGTCATCCAGAACCCAATCCAAACATACGCCCAGGTCCGAAATCATCATACGAAGCTACCATAATTGACGAAACTCGATTCCGAGGTCGTTTGCTAAAAATGTTGAACGAAGTCAAACTTGGCCAAAAAGGCCAACCTTAAGGAACTAAGTGTTCCTATACTGCTCCAAATCCCGAACCACCCGTCCCCGCAAGTCATAAATCACAATAAGCCGCTATGGGAAGTTTCATTTAGGGGAACGGGGTCCGATAATGCAAAACGACTGATCGGGTCATTACACTCTCCCTCTCTTAAACAAATGTTCGTCCTCGAACGGGTCTAGAATCATACCTGAAGTGATGAATAAGTGCGGATATCTACTTCGCATGTCCTCCTCCGACGCCCAAGTTGCCTCCTCGACTGGTTGGCCCCTCCATTGGAACTTTACGGCAGAAACTCTCTTGGACCTCAACTGGAGATCCTGCCTATCAATAATAGCAACTGGATCCTCCTCGTAGCCCAAACTCTCATCCAACTGAATAGTGTTGAAATAAACCACGTGAGAGAAGTCAGCGTGGTACCTCCGGAGCATGGATACGTGAAAAACCAGATGAACTCCTAATAAACTGGGAGGTAAGGCTAGCTCATAAGCAACCTCCCCAACTCGCCTCAACACCTCGAAGGGACCTATAAACCTTGGGCTCAGCTTGCCCTTCTTCCCGAATCTCATAATACCCTTCATCGGCGAAACCTTCAACAGAACCTTATCTCCCTCCATGTATGAAACATCACGCGCCCTCTGATCCGCGTAACTCTTCTGTCTGGATTGTGCTGTGCGGAGCCTCTCCTGAATCAACTTCACCCTCTCCAAAGAATCCCTCACTAGGTTGGTGCCATATAACTTATCCTCGCCAGGCTCAAACCACCCGATAGGAGAACGACATCGCTGACCATACAAGGCCTCAAATGGAGACATCTCGATGCTGGACTGATGACTATTATTGTAAGAAAACTCGGCCAAAGGCAAGAACTGGTCCCACTGACCCCCGAAGTCAATCACACATGCCCTGAGCACGTCCTCCAATATCTGAATGTGCGCTCCGACTGACCATCAGTCTGAGGGTGAAATGCTCTGCTGAAATCTATATGGGTACCCATCTCACTATGCAATGCTCTCCAGAAATGCGAGGTGAACTGAGGACCTCGATCTGATATATTGGACACTGGCACACCGTGCAACCGGACTATCTCCCGAATGTAGATCTAGGCCAACCTCTCAGAAGTATAAGTAGTAGCCATTGGAATGAAATGAGCCGATTTGGTCAATCTATCCACAATGACCCAAACCGCGTCAACCTTCCACAGCATCCGAGGCAACCCAACCACGAAGTCCATAGTGATGCGCTCCCACTTCCACTCAGGAATGGGCATCTGCTGAAGCAGGCCTCCTGGCCTCTGGTGCTCACACTTAACGTGCTGGAAATTAAGACACCTAGCCAAATACTCCACAATGTCCTTCTTCATCCGCCTCCACCAGTAATGTTGCTTCAAGTCACGATACATCTTTATGGCACCAGGATGCACCAATACCGAGAACTGTGTGCCTCCTCTAGAATCCTCCCTCTAAGGCCACCGACATTAGGAACACATAAATGACCCTAGGTCTTAGAACACCATCCTCGCCAATAGTAACCTCCTTGGCCCTACCCTGAACCACTGTTCCCCGTAGCTCTGCCAAGCACGGATCATCATATTGTCGAGCCTTAATCTCCCCCAGTAACGAAGACGGAGCAACCACATATGCAAGAACTCGACGAGGCTCTGAAAGGTCTAATCTCACCAGGCGATTAGCCAAGGACTGAATGTCCAAGGCTAGAGGTCTCTCCTCTGCTGCAATATAAGCCAAGCTACCCATGCTCTTCGCCTTCCTACTCAAAGCATTTGCTACCACATTTGCCTTGCCCGGATGATAAAGAATGGTGATATCATAATCCTTCAGCGCCATCTGTGCAGCCTCAAATTAAGATCCCTCTTCTTGAACAAGTGCTGAAAGTTGCGGCGGTCTGTATAAACCTCACAGGACACTCCATACAAGTAGTGCCTCCAAATATTAAGAGCATGAACAATCGCCGCCAACTCTAAATCTTGCACAGGGTAATTCTTTTGAACCTTCAATTGGCGCGAAGCATAAGCAATAACGCTCCCTTCCTGCATCAACACACAACCCGAACCAACGCGTGAAGCGTCATAATACACTATATACATTCCAGAACCGGAAGGCAATACTAGAACTGGTGCTGAAGTCAATACCGCCTTGAGCTTCTGAAAGTTCTCCTCACACTCGTCAGACCATCAGAATGGGGCATTCTTCTGAGTCAATCTAGTCAATGGAGTTGCAATCGAAGAAAACCCCTCCACAAATCGACGATAATAGCCTACTAGGCCCAAGAAGCTCCTGATCTCTGTAGCTGAAGTAGGATGCGGCCAACTCTGAACTGCCTCAATCTTCTGAGGATCAACCTTGATACCCTCTCCGGATACCACGTGCCCCAAGAATGCGACGGACTCCAACCAGAACTCACACTTGGAGAACTTAGCATATAGCTTCTGTTCCCGCAAAGTCTGGAGCACAACTCTCAAATGTTGCTCGTGCTCACCCAGGCTACGTGAGTAAATCAAGATGTCATCAATAAAGACAATGACAAAGAAATCAATGCACGGCCTAAACACCCTATTCATCAAGTCCATGAACGCTTCTGGGGCATTTGTCAAGCCAAATGAAATCACTAGGAACTCATAGTGGCCATATCTCGTACGGAAAGTAGTCTTCGGAACATCTGAGGCTCGAATCCTCAACTGATGATATCCCGACCTCAAATTAGAAAACACCCGAGCACCCTTCAACTGGTCAAACAAATCATCGATGCGCGGCAGAGGATACTTGTTCTTAATGGTGACCTTGTTCAACTGGCGGTAATCATTACACATCTGCATAGACCCATCTTTCTTCTGCACAAATAGGACTGGAGCACCCCACGGCGATACACTCGGTCTGATAAACCCCTTAGCCAACAACTCCTCAAGCAGCTCCTTGAACTCTTTCAACTCCTTTGGAGCCATACGGTACGGAGGAACAGAGATAGGTTGGGTTCCTGGAGTTGCATCAATACAGAAATCAATATCACGATTCGGAGGCATGACGGAAGCTCTAAAGGAAATACATTAGCAAACTCTCGAACAACAGGCACTAAATCGATCATCGGGGACTCGGTGGTGGTGTCTCTCGCATAAGCAAGATAGGCCAGACAACCCTTCTCGACCATATGTCGAGCCTTCAAGAATAAAACAACCCGGCTGGCTGCACTAGCTGAGGAACCTCTTCACTCCAGCCTAGGCGACTCGGGCAGGGCTAGAGTGACTATCTTGGCATGGCAATCTAGCACAGCGTGATAAGGAGATAGCCAATACATGCCTAGAATAACCTCAAAATCAACCATGTCGAGCAATAAAAGGTCTGCTCTGGTCTCGAACCCACAGAAGGTGATCACACAAGACCGATAGATCTGGTCTACCACCACAGAATCGCCCACAAGAGTGGACACATTTATAGGAGAACCCAAGGACTCATAAGAAGCACCCAGAAAATGAGCAAATAATGCTGAAACATATGAATAGGTGGATCCTGGATCAAATAATATTGAAGCCACTCTACCAGATATTGAGATAATACCTGTGATCACGACGTCTGAGGCCACTACATCTGACCTGGCCGGAATGGCATAGAATCTAGCTGGAGCACCGGAAGACTGAGCTCCACCAGAGTGAAAAGAAGCTGACTGACCCCTGCCGACCTGTCCTCCACCTCTAGGTGGCCGGACTGCTGGTGCTGGACTAATGGGTTGATGACCCTGATGTGCTGCCTTGCCTTGAAACCTGGGACAAGTCCTCCTGATATGCCCGGAATCCCCGGACTCATAACATCTCACTGGTGGCATGGCCTGCGTCCCTGAAGAGGAACCCTAGACAACTGGGTAACGGTGAGAACCCTCTGGCATAGCACTGAAGTAAGGCCTCACTGGGGCACCACGAGGAGGTGGTGGTGGTGCTGAATATGGGGGCCTGCTGGGCTGGCGCCTGCCAAACTGACCTCTGCCCCTAGCTGGGGCGCCTCTGAAATCACCGGAGAATCTGGCTCTCTTATCATGCTGCACCGGCTCTCTAATCCTCGACCGATAACCCTCGATCCTACGAGCAATCTCCACTACCAGCTGATAAGGATTCCCTATCTCCACCTCTCGGGCCATGTTGGCCCTAATACCTGGATGCAACCCGGCTACAAACCTCCGCACTCTCTCAGCCTTTGTAGGTAGTATCATGAGCGCATGGCGTGATAACTCTAAAAATCTAGCCTCATAATTCATCACCGACATCTGTCCTTGCTCTAGCTGCTCGAACTGGTACCGCAGCTCTTCCCTCTCAGAGGGTGGGATATACCTGTCCAAGAACATCCGAGTAAACTGTTCCCAGGTGACAGGAGGAGAACCTGCCGGTTTTCCAAGAACATAGGACTGCCACCATCTACGGGCCCTGCCCTCCAACTGGAAAGTAGTGATGTAGACTCCATGGGACTCACATATCCTCATATTGTGCAGTCTGTCCTGCACCTATCAATGAAGTCTCGGGCATCCTCGCCTCGCTCACCACCAAAGATCGGAGGGGGCAATCTAGTCCATCTATCCAATAGCTTCTATGGATCGCCGTCCACAGCTCGTCTAAGCTCATGTGTTGCTGCTACAGGATGGACCCCACCCACGGGCAGTGTAACCGGGGTATGATGTAATGCTGTTGTCTGACCTGCAGCCTGGGCAGTAGGGGTCTGGACTCCCCCTCCTTCCTTAGAAGTGGCAGGATCTGTTGGAAATAAACCAGCCTGGGACATGGTGTCCATAAATCTCATCATACGGACCATGACCTCCCGGAAACCTAGCGCCATCATGAAGTCCACTGGAGCAGGATCTGTTGGGGGCACTTCGTCCTGCTCCTCAATGATAGGGTCCTCTAGTAGTGCACTTGGAATAGCTATGAGACGCCCTCGTCCCCTACCTTGGGCCGGTGCCCTCCCCCGGCCTCTGCCACGGCCCCTCCCGAGTCAGGAACATCGGATGCGCGCGTCTTCACCATCTGTGAGAGAATAGAAGAATGAGTTTTAGTAAATCATCGACTGCACGATAGAATATGAATAAAGAGAGGCTTCCTAACACCTTATAGCCTCCTGAAGATAAGTACAAATGTCTCTGTACCGATCCGCAAGACTCTACTGGGCTTGCCCATGACTCCTTAGACCTACATGAACCTAGAGCTCTGATACCATGTTGTCACGACCCAAGATCTTAACTCAGGTCGTGATGGCGCCCAACAGCTGGGTCAGGCAAGCCAACACTCAACTTACTAAGGTTTCATTCTTTTTAATGAGAGATCTCAAAAAATAACCCAGTGTTAAAGCTTAAAACATTATTGGGATAGGGTAATTAACCAGTTTTAGCCAAAAACAATCATAATTAGGCGTGAGTCCATATATACAGACCACAATCCATAATAACTACTACTACGTGTATGCCAAGAACTAGTGTCACAAGTCCTATGGGCATACTAATAGAATATACAATCCCACTGTCTGAAAGAAATGGACGGGAAATAAGCAAAAGAAGCTCCATGGTGCTGCCAAGGATCGTTTAGAGAAGCATCTCACCGTGAAGTCAGGTCCAACTATAATCAAAATCTAGCTCCGGTCAGATAATCAGATGCACCAGCCTTAGAACCTATAGAATTAAGTACAAAAGCGTAGCATGAGTACATAAACAATTATGTACCCAGTGAGTATCCAGTCTAATCTCGAAGAAGTAGTGACGAAAGGTCAACTTGATACTTACTAGGGTCAAACAATATGAAATATGTATATACAAGCGAAACAATAATAGCATCAATGAACAATAATAGAGAAATGAGCATCAAATACCATTCTCTAGTACCCTCGTACTACCTCTTTCCATGATATACAAGTTGTTTAACCCTCTCTTTTCCCAAAATCAATAGTTCAATTACAGGGCTTCTCATAATCTATCAAAACATATAACAGACCGAGAACCTACGGCCAATACGACGTGAAAACTAAATGTGCATTGTCGAGGGTCGAACGGCCCGAACCATAGATGCATCTATCTGCCCCGCTCGCGAATCGAACATGCGACGCAGTTATCGTAATAATAGGGCTGCCCGCTTGCGAATCATTCATGCGACTCGGGTTCCCGTATACATATACATAATCCTCAGGGAATTCAGATAATTAACAGGGGTCCTTTCAGCATAAAAAGAGATTCCATAACACCAATTTCGAAACATAACCTCATAGGCCTTCGTATATGCAAATTTCCAGGATATTAAACTACCTAGTCCATATAGAAGATCGCAGATACAACACATAAAGCATGCTGGTGAGTCCTATACTACCCGACAAGGCATGATAGTAGCTACGCACGGACTCTCGTCACCTCGTGCATGCGTAGCCCCCGAAAATAAGGACAATCAATCATTTTTTATATCTATGGGGATAGTTCCCTCTTACAATATTAGAAAGGAAACTCACCTCGCGTTGAACCTACTCCCCGGGTCAAGAATGCGCTAGAAACTCCGAACTTGTCTCCAAGGGACTCGAAACTAATCAAATGTTACGTAAATATATCAAATTATACTCAAAGAATGGAATTCTCCTACTTATTTAGTCAATTCACCATTCTTGAAGAAATCCCAAAATTCACCCCTGGGCCCGCACGCTCGGATTCTGAAGATTCACGAAGGAAACACTCACTCATAACCTAAGGATCGTTAATATATGATTTTTACTTGATTTCATAGCCAATTTATGGGTAATTCTCTAAATTCCCGAAAGCCTTAGGTTACTACCCAATTCTTGATTTCACCAATTAGTAATCCACGCATTAAACCAACACCAGGGTAGAATTTACTTACCTTATCAGTAGCTAGGTCGTGGAGCAGTTTTCCCAAGCTCTCAAGATCTCTAACGGTGGAAGAAATGAGAAAAAGTAGGCATTTCCTGTGTTTTAAAGAAACACACTGCCTAACAGTGGTTCTGCACCTGCGGCTCAAGGACCGCACCTGCGAGCAATAGCTCGCACCTGCAGAAAAATGGGACAAGGGCCTGGGCTCGCACCTGCGTGCAGGATTCCACACATGCGGCTCCGCACCAGTTTGAAAGGGCCCGCACCTGCGAGAACTGGGCAGCCCACCTGGGGGTCGCACCTGCGAGGCTGGGACCGCAGGAGCGGTCCCGCACCTGCGTCTGGGCAACCGCACCTGCGGTTACACCATAACAGGTGCACCAACAATTGCCTCCGCTGGTTTTTAGCCCCGTTTGGTGCCTGAGAGGCACCTAGGCCCACCCGAGCCCCCTTCCAAATATACCAACAAGTCCCAAATCATAATACGGACTCGCTCGAGCCTTCATAACACTCAAAACGATGCTAAAACTCAAAATCACACCTCAAAACCCCTAGAACCACAACTTAAGAACTTCAAGTTCTTGAATTCGATATCAATCTGCCGAACCAACCTATGTTACCCGGAATGACACCAAATTTTGCAAGAAAGTCATAAATGACATAACAGAACTATTCCTGGTCTTGGAATTCCTTTCAGACCTTGATAACACAAAATCAAGTTCCAAACTAAATTTCAAACTTAAGGAAACTCTTATTTCGATATTGGGCGTCGAAACGCTCCCAGGTCATAGAGAACTTATTTCGAACATACGCCCTTGTTCAAAATCATCATACAAAGCTACCGGAACTGACGAAACTTGATTCCGAGGTTGTTTGCTAAAAATGTTGACCGAAGTCAAACTTGGCCAAAAAGGCCAACCTTAAGAAACTAAGTGTTCCTATACTGCTCTAAACATTTCCGAATCCCAAACCACCCGTCCCCACAAGTCATAAATCACAATAAGCTGCTATGGGAAGTTTCATTTAGGGGAACGGGGTCCGATAACGCAAAATGATCAATCGGGTCGTTACAAAAGTACAGGAAAGATGGAATTGAATGGGACTCTAAGGTCTACAGATGCGGCAGATGTACCTTGAAGTCTGCGAACAACATCAAGAACTCTCATCTAATAACGAGGTTGGTAAGAAGTATCTGAATATGCAAACAAAACATGTGCAAAAGAGTGGCATGAGTACACCACAACGGTACCCAGTAAGTGCCAAGCCTAACCTCGTTTAAGTAGTGACGAGGCCAAGTCCGGGCCATACTAGGATATAATAGTAAGACAAATGATATAATAAAATGATGAAAAACAAAGAAATAACAGAAAGAATTTGCAGAGAAATAACAACACAACACAATGAGATACCAACAGGAGCGCTCCTGAGATACCGTCTCGTAGTCCCAAAAGTAAATACTCAACAGGGGATCTCCCAAGATACCGTCTCATGGTCCCAAAAGTAAATATGCGAGGAGATATCCCGAGATTCCATCTCGTAGTTCCAAAAGTAAATATGCAAGAAGATTTCCCGAGGTACCGCCTCACAGTCTGAAAAGTAAATGTGCAGAGGGATCTCCCGAGGTACCTCCTCGTAGTCCCAAAAGAAACTATGCAGGGGGGTATCCCAAGGTACTGCCTCATAGTCCCAAAAACAAATATGCAGGGGGATCTCCCGAGTTACCGCCTCGTAGTCCCAAAAGTAAACACACAACTCAAATCGGTGGAGAAAGCAATTAACAACAAAAATTCCACAACTAAGGTTAATACAAATCAAGTAAAGGTTGGGATTCAACTAAACATACTGCACATAATTCAAATAAGAATTTAAGACACTTAGACATGTGAAACTAGGCTAAACAGGATAACAACACATGCTAGTATAACTCAATTAAGGCGTAACATTCTATTACTCTGTGAAAAACTGGATTTTACAACAATTAGACTGTGTACGCACTCGTCACCTCGCGTACAGGGCGCTCACATATCATAGAAGTATCACAACAGTACCAAATCCTAAAGGGGATTTCCCCCACACAAGGTTAGGCAAGCCACTTATCTCGAACCATGCTCAATCAGTCAATAAGAATGTCCTTTCCTCGATTATCCGACTCTGAATGACCCAAATTTAGAAAAAGACAATTGCATATCATAAATACAACTATAATAGACTAATATAATTAATGAAATAAAGACATTAACAAGAATGTAAAAAAAAAAACCCTAAAAACTCGACCCGACCCCAAGTCTCGGAATCAGGTAAAAGTCATAAAATATGAACACTCATTCGACCACGAGTTCACTCGTACCAAAATTACTCAAATCCGATATCAAAATCCTGATCAAAACTCAAAATTTTGGTTGAATAACCTTCAAACTCTTCCCCCAAATTTCTCAACCCAAATCCTTACTTAAATGATGAAATCAACTATAAATTATTGGAATATAACCATAAATGAGTTAAGAATCGTTACCCAATAGTTTTCTCTAAAACAACCCTTGAATTATCGCCTCAATCCGAGCTCTCAAAGTCCCAAAATTAAAAATGGGATAAAACCCTCGAACTTATCCCTTTTCTGCCCAACGATTTCGCTTCTACGGGCTTCCAGTCGCACCTGCGGAAATTCCATTGCAGGTGAGGATTCCACTTTATGTCAAGAATTCTGCGGACAAGGGCTCGCACCTGCGGGCCTGATTATACGGAGGACCTTCCGCTTCTGCGACCCTGCCCCAGACCACCCATTTCCGCTTCTGCGTTCACTTCTCCGCATTTATGGATGCGCAAATACGTCTCCCTTTTTGCACCTGCGCCCCCAGCTGGGAAAATCCAGCCTCGCACCTGCGACCGCACGCTCGCTCCTGCGAGTCCGCATCTGCAGACAACCCAACCGCAGGTGGGTCGACACCAAAACAATAGTGCTTCACCAATTCTTCCAACTCCCAATTTGGTTCGTTAACCACCCAGAATCCACCCGAGGCCCCCCGGGACCTCAACCAAACATACCAACAAGTCCTAAAATATCATACAGACTTACTAGAGCCCTCAAATCACGTCAAACAATGCTAAAAACATGCATCACCGCCCAATACAAACTAGATGGACTTTGAAACTTCAAACTTTTACAACCGATGCCGAAACCTATCAAATCATGTCCAGTTGACCCCAGATTTTGCACACAAGTCGTAATTTACATTATGGACCTACTCCAACTTCCGAAATCGGAATCTGACCCCGATATTATAAGGTCCACTTCAGGTCAAACTTCCCAAAAAATCAACTTTTGTCGTTTCAAGCCTAAGTCAGCTACAGACATCCACAATATCATCTAGATACGTTCCTAAGTCCAAAATAACCCAACGGATCTAACGGAACGGATGAAACTCCATTCAGGAGTCGTCTTCACATAGTTCCAACTGCAACAAAAAACCTAGAACTTAAGCTTCCGTTTTAGGGACTAAGAATCCCGAATCACTTCGAAACCACAAACAGAACCTCCGTCAAAGTCACATAAAGTAGAAAACGATACTAGGAAAGCATTAAATAGGGATCGGGGCTAATACTATCAAAAGGATACCATGTTGACATATCCAAGTTTAAAGAGCAATACCATGAGAAGATTGAGTACTTTCACCAATATTATAATTCTGTTGCGCTTGTGGTACTCGTTCATGGCCACTATTGGTACCACGCACCTGATAAATATTAGCACGTTAGATAAAAATAATTTAATAAAATTAAAGTTTTAAAACAAATGTCTTAGACATTTGAATTTGAGTTACCTGTCCAATTGAGATTCCATTGATATTCTGAGACATATATAACTCATTAGGAGCAATTTTGCTTATGACTTGTCTCATCCATGATAATTCATGCTTCATCGAACTCATTTCTTCACTTTGTTTTTCATTTAACATTGTTAACTCTATTACCTTTTGTTCTAACCTTTTTACCTCATTAGAAGATTCATCTGGATCAATATTTCCTATGGAGGATTTACTACCCCATAGTATAGAAGGAGTTGGACCAAGTCCCAAACCTCGAACATATCCGCTTTTCTATTTCCCAAGACTTGAGAATATACATATCCTTCCCAAGCAACACTTTGAGGAGGATGGTCATTTATTCTCTCATTGTTACTCCTCAATCTTTTATTTATCATATCCTGATTAGAGAGATTTATCAAAGAAAATACTTCTAAATTTGGAAAAGGTATTTTTGAGGAACTGAAGATGCAAATAATATTGGTGAACCTGGATTTAACTAAAATAGATTAAGTTTTAAAAATAAGAGATTGAGAAGAAATCTCACAATTGTTTTTGTAAACTCCTCATCAAGTGGTCGACCATCATTACATTGTTTATGAGTTAAAATAAAAACAATTGCTCGTGTAGGCTATATCCCATTTTCAGCCTCATACGACAAAATCAATGTCACCTATTCATGTCAAAAACTTTTCAAAATATTATATTTTGTAATTTTCACATGTATACCTTCTCAGTCATCAAGGTGGCAATACTTTTGGATCCTGAGGTATTTTTTGCTTGGACCTATTATTTCTATTTGCTTGTGTTCGCCTCTATCATTACAACATAATAATAATATTTTATAATTTATACAGAAAAATGAACCAAGAAAAAATAAAAAACAACTAAGTATATTTTTAGGGCTTATAAAGAGGATACCTTATTTTTATCAATGAGCCAATATGAGACGAGACCAGTCCACTGATCCCTAGGTATGCGACTTGGTCTATTTTTCAGTAGAGCATCTTTTGTCTGATACGTAGACGTATGCTCACTTTTTAAATCACACTTATAATCCGTCACGACCCAAAACCTATGGGTTGTGATGGCGCCGGACACACTGTCAAGCAAGCCAATCCCTGAACCAGTTCAAACAACTTCATGCTTACACTTTCAAAATTATGTCTTTTTCTGCATTTATAATCAAATAATAAAGAAAATACTTGTAAACTAAATACGGTGGATTAAAATCCACTTAATGCAAAAAAGAAACACCAAGACATCTCCAGAACCCGGTGACACAAGTCCATGAGCAATTTCTGAGGATTTATACAATTATACACTGCTTGTTCGAAAAACAAATTTGGACAAAAGCAATAAATATAAAATGTAAGTAGACAGAAGGGAGACTCCGGCAGCTGTGGAACGCCTCTGGATGAATGTAGCCCATATAAGTCTTCCAAATCAATCACTGTACTATAAAGGTACCTGTGCAACAAAATGCACAGAAAGTGTAGTATGAGTACATATACATATATGTACCCAGTGAGTATCCCGTCTAATCTCGAAGAAGTAGTGACGAGAGGTCGACTCGATACTCACTAAGGTCCAACAGTAATAGTATAAAACAGGATATAAGGAAAGCAGTAGACATGTAAATAGTGCACCACAATTGTGAAGAGAATACAGAGTTCCCAAGTAAATATTGAAAGCAGTAACAACTCACCTGTCTCCTTTCCCCAAACATCTGTCAAATCATAAATCAGGAAAACGGTACCAAACAGTCATGCGCACACAGGAGTAAGACAACCGGTCGGAGTCATGAGGAAGAATAGCTATGCACTGCCGGGGATCGACCGGCCCGTACCAAGAGTGCATGCTTAACAATAATCCTGCCTACGCACTGCCGGGGATCGACCGGCCCGTACCAAGAGTGCGTCTATCAATGTAATCATATCATATCATAGTGTAACTTCGTCCATGCACTGCCGGGGATCGATCGGCATGTACCAAGAGTGCATTATTAATTAATCCCTGTGCACTGCCGGGGATCGACCGACCCGTACCAAGAGTGCACTATAAATCCGTCGTGGCATATGGCCTGCTCCCATAAGAGTGAAGGAAATTACATATCGCTCGCGGGATGTAAATTACGAAGCGACAACATGCGCACACAGAATGTAAAGTTCATTTCACCACAATCCTTTCCAATTATTTAAGTAAATGAAAGCTCGGGGAAACAATAATATCTTACATGAGTACAAAACTTATAAATCATTTATTTTCCTTTCATAATACTTTCCATAAATAATTTCTTTGATATTCCTTCCCGTAAGTTAATACATTTCATAATATTTTTCCCTGAAGACAATTTCCTTCCATGTTAATTTAAAATCCATAAATCTCAAAGAAACAAAACCACATAACATGATATTATAACATACATATAATTCATTACGAGAAGTATACAGGGCATGATGTGGGGCCTAACTACCCGGACATAACAATAGTAGCCGCTACGTACGGACTCTCGTCACTTGGTACGTACGTAGCCCCAGCAAACAATTACATATAGCATGTAGAACAACTAAGGGGGAAATTCCCTCTTACAAGGTTAGAAAGAAGACTCACCTCGCTCCGAAGATTCATCACCGGCTTCCAAGCCTCTACGATGACTAAAATGGATGCGCAACGCTCCCAAACTATCCAAATAACGATAATTCAATGAAAATATACTCAATAGATCATAACCAATTCAAATTACAAAGTTCCTCAGCCCGGCTCAATGAAATGACCAAAATTCCCTCGGGCCCACGTGCCCGGACCTCAAAATTTCTTGAAGAAAATCCCTACCCGAAGCTTTACTAATTCAATTACACATTTTACTCAATTATTCATGCTCAATTCGTGGCTAAAATCCAAATTTCTAAATTTCTAGGTTTTCTTCAAAATTCCCAATTTTCCCACAAATATTCTTGATAAATCCGTGTAATAACTTGTATTTAACTTGGAAATAAGTATAAATATCTTACCTCTTGATGCTTGATGAAAATCACCCTTTGGAATCCTCCAAAATCGCCTAACCCAAGTGAAGGAATTGATGAAATGGCCAAAATCCCGTATTTTAAACATTCTGCCCAGGTATTTACTCAGTGCGATCGCGGAAAATGCTTCGCGATCGCGGAGTACAATTTTCCAGCCCAAATTTGCTCTTCGCGATCACGGAAAGAGAGCTTTGCGATCGCGGAGAACAAATGCCCAGCCTCCCGGATAGGCTCTAGTAGAATAGTCATAACCTTTTGCACAAAACTCCAAATGACAAATGGTGTAATGTTCTGAAAACTAGGCTTAAATATCTATAACTTTCATATGTTGGTCATCTCCCAATTCCATGTAGATTTCGATATATAAGCTTCCAAAGTTAGCCCTGTGCAACACAAATTTGTTCTTCATCTTCCCAGACACCCTGTTGTGTAACAGCCATATCTTTTTATACACAAATCCAAATGCTACATGGGTTCCATTTCTAGAAACTAGACAGAAAGTAGTACAACCTTTATTTTTACATCATCTCAAAATTTCTTATAGATTGTGAGATATGAGCCTCCGAAGTCGAGTCAGTGCGGCAGAACATTTCTTCTATGCGATCGCACAGGCCTTTTTCCAGCTCCCTCCAAATTCTTCTCCGTGATCGCACCACTGAGGCCGCGATCGCACAGACCAAAAATCACTGCCCCTCAATTCCTTCTCTGTGATCGCATAGAACACCATCAACACCAGAAAACAAGCAACAAAAATTCAACCCGAAATTCCCCGAAACACACCCGAGGCCCTCGGGACACCTTCCAAACACATGAATCAGTCCCATAACATCCCACGAACTTGCTCGAGGCTTCAAATCACATCAAACAACGTCGAAATCATGAATCGCACTAAACTTCAACTTTATGAACTTTGAAATTTCTAACTTTCACATCCGACGCTGAAACTTATCAAATCACGTCTGATTGATCCAAAATTTTGCACGCAAGTCATACTCGATATTACGTACCTGCTCCAACTTCTGGAATCACATTCCGACCCCGATATCAAAATTTCCATTTCCGGTCGAATTCTTCAAAAACCTTCAGTTTTCTATCTTTAGCCAAATGACCTTAAATGACCTCCGGACATCCGAATTCACTTCCGATCCCGCTCCCAACTCCAGAATCACCATACGGAGCTATTCCCATACTCGGAATTCCAAACAGACATCAATATCATTGAAATGCACTTCAAGCCAAACTTAGGAAATTTCTTCAAAAATGCTGACTTCCACAATATACACCGAAATGCTCTCGGGTTATCCAAATCCCGATACGGACCTACGCCCAAGTCCGGAATCACCATACGAACCTGCTGGAACCTTCGGATCCTGATTCCGAGGTCGTTTACTCAAAATTCCAGTCTTACTCAATTTCTTCAACTTAAGGCTTCTGAAATGAGAATTTTCCTTTCAATTTAACTCCAAACCTCCTGAATTTTAACTCTGACAATACACACAAGTCACAATACCCGAAATGAAGTTGTTCATGACTCCCAATTGCTGAACGACGCGCTGGATCTCAAAATGACTGGTCGGGTCGTTACATAATCTTTCCATTTCTTCCTAGTGACTTTATGACATGCTTTTCTCTGTGCGTTGGGATAGAGAACTTCTTCAACAAAACATAAGAAAATGCTTACAAGAAAATATCATGTATAATGAATCTCATAGTAATAGATTCACATCAGAAGAACAAGAATAATAGCTCCATATCCTTGCAAATTCCACCAATTTGTGATTTTCATCTTTACCAAAACTTCTCCAATCATCTACATGTAATGGAGTTAGTTCTGAATTTCTCGCAATAATCCCTAGAAATCCTTTCTACCCTTTTCCCCTATAAATTGGTTACGACTATTGAACTGCACATCAATTTTCGTCCCTAGAGGCATCTTCTAAATTTTTTATCTTCTGTGTATATCAATTTAAACTTTATGTCTGTAACTTGACTAAGAACTAGTGACCTAGATATCAGACAAGGTGCATGTCTTGATTCTTTAGTCTAATCAAAAGATTTTGCATCATTTCGGTATTTGTGCTCTGGCTTCAAGAAACGTTGATGGCCCATGTAACAGAAATTCTTTTCTTGTTTCAGCCTTCTAGATTGAGTGTTTATGTTGCAAGAAGTGCATGCAAATTGACCATAAGTTCATCATACAGATAGATTACCATATGCTGAAAAATCACTTATGGTCCACATGAGAGTCGCTTGCATTTTAACTATCTCCTTAGAAAAGGCATCATATGTTTCTATCCCGCTTCCCATAACTCATTCAACTCTTCTATTAATGGTTCTTAAAAAATATCAATATTATTTCCAGGGGCTTTGGGTCCAGGGATAAGCAAGGATAGAATGAAAAACTCTTGCTTCATGCACAACCATGGTAGAAGATTATAGGGCATCAAATTCACCGGCCATATACTATGCACAGTTCGCATTGTACCAAAACGATTAAACCCATCACTAGATAATCCTAGGCAAATATTGCGAGAATTATTTAGCGAATTCTTGATGAATATTGTCAAATGTTTTCCAAGCTTCAGAATCTGTCGGATGCTGTAAAACTCCATCTTTGGTGCGTTCTTCCTGATGCCATCGCATTAATTTGGATGTTTTTGAGACATAAACAATCTTTACAGTCTTGGTTTTAGAGGAAAGTACCTTAGGACCTTCGCTGAAATTTTTTTGTTCTTGTTTTTCCATCTAGAAGCCCCACACTTTAAGCATTCATTGATATTCTTATCAGCAAATTCATTCCTATAAAGCATGCAATCATTTGGACATGTACAAATATTTTTGTACTTTAAACCCAAACTTTCAACTATTTTTTGGTCTCATAAAAAGAAGGTAACTTCTCTCCCTCGGGTAACACGTCCTTCAATAGACCAAGAAAAGAACTAAAAGATTCATTTGTCCATTGGAATGACCATTTTATTTAATAACGATGTAGCAAAAACGAAAGTTTACTAAATTTCCTGCATCCAGGATATAGTGCTTCATTTGCATCTTTCATGAGCCGTTCAAGCTTATCCACCTCTAGATATGGTTGATTTGTTGACGGATGACAAGTATTTTCTTATAAGTTTGGCTCTACCTCTCCTCTTTCACTAATTTTATTATCCATGAACTCGATAAAACTTTCAAAAGTATCATGTATCATTCCTCTCATATCATTACCCCTGAAAGGTTCTTCTCTACAATTAATATTCTCTTTAGTGTTATTTGATACACTGATAGACTCCCGTTGACAAACCAAGTATCATATGATGGTATAATACCATTAATTACAAGATGATCATATGATGTCGGTCGATTTACTTTATAGTGTAGCACACATTTCGTACAAGGGAATGTAATTGTTTCTCCATCATGTTTGTCATGAATCATGGTTTAGAAAATTCTCTAAACCATCCAAATATCCTGTACTAACTCTATCACAATTTATCTATTTTTTATTCATATGATTGTCCATAACAATTGATTTTTTTTTCCCTTCTGCATTTACAAATAGATAAAGCAAAATTTCCAAGATAAATTAGAAAAAGAAGCATACAATAAGAAGAGATAAATTTTTCAAATGTCTTAGCAAATATAATATCACAAAGAACAATAAAGAATACAACGTCCAATAACTAGTTATATAATTGCATACTAAAAGATAATAATTACATATACAACACCCCTGAAAGAATAAGACATCCTTAACAAGAATCATTAAACATTCAAGTGTGTTTCGAATAACTTACTAAGAGTTATAAGCTTTTGCATATTAAAGAGAATCGGATTCTATAGAACTAACTTGAAGAAAAATGATGTAACATATGTCTTGCTCAAATTACTTTATGTATGGACTGATATTGAAAACATAGCAGAGACCAAATTATCATATTGTTTAGATTGAGATTATCAAACGACAGTAGACTCCTTCCCAAAAGATAAGTCTAAGAAGACATGAACTTATGATTTGAGAGGCTCATTGTACACCATGAAAATATTATATAGAGAAGCCTAGCAATTTACTGGGTTGTTGTTGTTGTTGTTGTTGTTGTTGTTGTTGTAATCAATGTCCCTTCAAGAAAGCTGCAAAGAGTGCCATGGAAAGGAAAATCAAATTTGGTCTATTATTTTCTATGTATCACATATCACTATATTAAATAGAAATTTTAAGTTTTATAAAACTAAAACTGATTCAGATTCTAGTACTAGGAACTTAATTTAGAAAAAAATGAGAAATAATATTTATGTGTAAAAGATGCCCTTTTCTTTGTTGTGTAAACTTCAATCAAAAACTACAAGGATGAAAGTTGAATGAAAGCACACACTACTAATAAAGATATGTAATATGGTACAACAACCAAAAAAAAAAAATCTACACCTATCTCCCATCCAAATTCTACAAAGATATTTTGGAGCAAAGAAAAGATAGAGAAGAGATGGAAAAGTAATAAAAAGGTATTTTCTAAAATATAGTACCTGGGGATGGTGACGCTGCGGTGAGACAGAAGTTTGGCGGTAGAGCAACAATGATGAGAATTACAGGGGATGAGAGATTTGTATATTTCTGAAATATTTTCCTAAATTTTCCCAACATAGGCGGAAGAAATTGGCGGGAATATGTTATTTTAGTGTAAAAATATGGAGAGAAGGATAAAAATAATACTATAATACTTTTTATTGTGGCTATTCCTTTTTATTTCCACTAAAAGGGTACTTAATAACGACTGATGCTTATTTATCACTAATTTTTCTCGTTTATAAATTTATTTAGTGACCATTATTATATTGCCATTATTTAAATCCCACTAAAAGTCTATTTTGTAGTAGTGAGCCGCTCCATCACCTTGCAGTCAGGAATGATGCTCTTCCTGTTAAGCAATCTCAAAGGAGCTTTAGACCGAATTTGGTTCCCGTGATTGAAAGTGAAGTTAAAAAACTCAAGAAATAGTGATAAATGATTCATCTGTGGAGGAGCAGTTGGGAAACTTGACAGAAGAAATTTCTGGCTTGACCAAGTGCATGCAAAGTCAAGATGCTACAATTGACAAGTTGATAGATAGAGTGGAAATTTTGATGGAAGAAGAGTCCAGCCATGCACATGGAAAGCTCCCATAAGTTCCAAAGAATGACCCTCCCCCATGACAAGTAGCATCCGCTAAGGTTATCCCTGTCTCATATGAAGGGATGATCCCATTCGATCAATAGAAGGAGTTCATTGAAGGGACTATAAAAAATAAGCATAAAGTTGCTTCCAAGCCCTCCCTTACATACGCAAAGTTGTACACTACAATGATCGATATGTTGAAGATGCATGTTGGCTATCAACCTCCAAAGTTCCAACAGTTTGATGGCGAAGGCAATCTAAAGTAACATGTGGCACACTTCGTTAAGACGTGCAACAATGTTGGGACCTATGGAGATTACCTCATCAAGCAGAATGTCCGCTTGCTAAAAAATGCTTTTGATCATTATACAAACCTCGAGGACGAATCAATTGATAGATGGGATCAACTAGAGCAAGAGTTCCTCAATATATTTTATAGCACAAGGAACACTATGATCATGGTGGAACTTACAAATACTCGTCAAGGAAATGGTGAACCAGTTATCGACTTCACCAATCATTGGAGGAATACAAACCTAAACTGCAAAGACGGGCTTAGTGAAGCTCTGGCATAGAGATGTGCATCTATGGCATGCATTGGGGACTACTACATCTTGCAAGGTACCAAGTATATCACATTTGAATAACTTGCAACTCGTGGCCAAGACTTGGAATTGAGCATGGCCTCCGCTGGAAATGAAAGATTGCCCATCTATGAGCCTCGCAAAAGCAAGAAGTCAGGAAATAGAGAAAGTTTGTACCCAAGTCTAAAAGCAAAGAAGCTATGAATATCAAGATATCACCTCTGAAGTTCACAAGGAAGGTGATGAAGAAGTAGAGTATGAAATCCACTTCTTTTTAAGGTAAGCCAAGTGGAAAGTTGACTCAAAAAGAAATGCATGAGAAGAAGTACCCGTTTCTGAATTCTGATGTGCCTGCAATTTTTGAAGAACTCCTCGAGTTAAAGCTCATTGAGCTTCCGGAAATGAAGTGGCCCAACAAAGCTGGGAAAATAAATGATTCAAATTACTGCAAATTTTATCGACTTGTGAGTCATCCTCTTGAGAAGTGCTTCATTTTTAAGAACAAAGTTGGACTTGGTCTTGAAACAATGATTATACCTGAAGACGAGAAGGAAAGTACGAACCAAGTCTCTATCACCTTTGGCTCATTCACTCCAGATGAGCTATGCAGTTTAAAGGAAATCAAAAATGAAGTATTATTGGAGAATAAAAAAGTCAAAGTAGATCAGCCTGATGATGATGAAGGTTTGACGTTGGTGACTCGTCGTAGGCGCCACATAAGAAGACCACAAAACGAATCAATAGAAAAACCAATAAGAAAAATGATGGTAAAACGACCATGAAAATAGAATCCAGTTAAGTGTTTGAAGAAAGCAAAAGTGGAGGTGCACCACCCTCATAAGTCACGACATTCAATGACCTTGGAGGAGTTCTTTCCAAGTTCGTTCAGCATGAAGATTTCCCATGATGGTATTGAGGCAGCTTGTTGCAATGCTGATAAAGGGGAAGAAAAGAGTGATGAACTATTGTTGGCACCATCTTCAGAAAATCTCATCAAGTCCATTCCTCAAGAATTTAATGCTTGAAAGCAAATTATTACGTTCACGAATGATGATCTTCTACTAGGCTACACTCCTCATAACTTCCCATTATAGTAGATTGTCTATATAAGCGATGAAATGGTAAACCAAATTTTGGTTGATGGAGGAACCTCAGTGAACATCCCGCCAATTCGCATTGTGAAAGAACTTGGTGTTCCTATGAATGAACTCTGGAAAAGTCGTTTGATGATTCAAGGATTCAACCAAGGGGGGCATAGATCCATAGGTGCAATTGGGTTGCGAATCACCATTGAAGAAATGCAATCAAGTCCATGGTTGCATGTGATCGATGCAGACTTCGTACAACGTCTTGACTTAGAGTCCTTGGATACATGAGAATAAAGTGGTCTATCTACCTACCATCAATGCTTGAAGTGTTAGGAGGGTGAAGTTGAGAAGAAGAAAGTTGTCGATGACAAGCAATTCATCGAGGCTGAGTCACACTTCGTTGATGCAAAGTTCGACTTGAAGAACCACATTATGAAGGAGCTAAAAGCTGATGATGTCATGAAGAGCAAGAATGCCGAGTCCACGACTAAAAAAGCCAAGGCGACTGCTGGTAAAGCCAAAGTTGTTGTTGAGTAGGTACACCCTAACTCGAATAAATCTTATAGAGGGGATATTGTGGCTTATGGAAAGAAAGTAATTGTTGCGTTCCATTATGTCCCTAAAAAGAAGAAAGAGGAAGGTGAATCATTCAGTCTCCAAACAAACATGGTAAAGGGGTTAACTCTTCCGATCAAACGGATTGAGGCGATAAAGTTGTCCTCAAAGATACTTAGAAATACTATGTCTCAAAACTTGCCACAAGATATAGCACTCCTTACGAAGTGTATAGGTGAAGGTTTTGATTCCAATGTTTAAAAGTTATTTACAAAGGATGGATACAATACCAATGAGCCGTCAAAGTTAGGGAATCTCCCATAAGAATATACTACGAGGAAACCACTTAAAGGTTTGGGATATAAACAATCCTCACCATTGTGCATCTCCATTAAAAGAGCAAGCAATAATTCGTCTTGTTTCTAAAGCATATCCCTCAAGTTTCTGATGTCAAAACATGTTCTTAGTGATCGACTATCGAGATGTACCTCCAATTTTAACAATTCGAGATTATGTACGTCCTCAAGAGGTTGTAAAAGGACAAGCATTGGCAGACTTCTTGGCAGATCATCCAATACCTGATGATTGGGAAGTAACTGATGAACTATGTGATGAAGACACAATGGTCGTTGAGGTACAACCTCCATGGAAGATGTACTTTGATGGTGTTGCACATCGCGGAGAAGCGGGTGTTGGCGTAGTATTTTTACTTCTCAAGAGGAAGTTCTTCCATAATCCTTTATGTTGACACAACACTACTCCAACAATGTTGCTGAGTATCAAGCATTAATACTTGGGCTTGAGATAGATGTCGAAATGAAGCAGTTTCAATTGCAAGTCATTGGTAACTCCTAGTTAGTGATTAATCAAATTTTAGGTAGTTACAAGGTCAAAAAAACTAAACTACGCCCATATCACAATTATGCTATAAAATTAATAGGGTGGGTCAGTGACGTGACTGTTCAACATGTGCTTAGGAAAGAAACAAGAAGGCTGATGTTTTAGCTGCTCTAGCTTCATCGTTAACTCTGCTTGATCAAGTGCAAGTTACTATCTGACAAAAATGGGTAGTACCACCGCCGAATGACCATGAAAGTGTCATTGTTTCTGAAGTTGAGAGGTAGAATGGCGACAACCCATTATTGACTACTTGACTTATGGGATACTTCCAGAAAATCCAAGAAGAATGATCAAGATTTGTTGTCCCGTGCCGCGTTTTCTTTACTACAAGAATACCCTATAAATAATATCGTTCAAGGGAGTACTCTTACGATGCTTAGGGGAAGATGAAGCACTCCAAGCTTTGCAAGAAGCACAGTCTGGGGTATGTGGATCAAATTAGTCTGGACCAAAGCTCCACTTCCAAATAAAAAGGATGGATATTATTAACCAATGATGGTAAAAGATTACTTGGACCACACTCGAAGATGAAAGGCTTTCAAGTTCCACACAAATTTTATTTATCATCCTCCTGAAGTGATACATCCGACTGTTGCATCATAGCCATTTGACTCTTGGTAATTGGAAGTCGTTGGACCGCTATCAAAATCTTCTGCGGACATTTGTATATCTTGGTTGCAATCGATTTCTCAAAATGGTCAAAATTTGTTTCCATCAAGGAAGTTAATAAGGAGAACATTGCAATCTTTATCTGAGTAAATATCATTTATCGCTTTGGCATTCCTCATTACATAGTAATGGATAATGTCAAGCCATTTGTAATAAGTTGATGAATAAGGTTTGTGATCTCTTTGGCTTCAAACAACGTAATTCTTATATGTACAATGTTGTCGCCAATTCTAGCTGGGAAATTCAACAAAACTCTATGCAACCTATTGAATAAAGTCGTCTCCAAGTCCAAACGATATTGGCATGATCGTATGGAAGAAGAATTGTGGCATATAGAACAACTCACCGCACACCAACACAAGCATTCCCTTATTCACTTGTCTATGGAGTCAAAGTTGTTTTTCCACTCGAGCGTCAAATACCTTCATTACGATTAGCTATTCAATAAAGGATCACTGATGAAGAAAATGTTCGCTTGACTAGCAGAGTTGGAGGCTCTTGATAAGAAGAGAGTGGAAGCTCAAAAGAGTCTTGAATGTTATCAAGCTCGATTGTCTCGCGCCTTCAATAAAAGATCTCTCCCAAGATGTAAGTAGGATATCAATTCCTCTCCATACGAAGACCCATTATTACTTTCCATAAACCTGTAGGGAAGTTCACCTCAAAATGGGATGGGCCATATGTCGTGCAAGAAGTTTATTCAAGTGGGGCCTGCAAGCTAGTTGATGCAGATGGCATGAGAATCAGCCATATCAAAGTCAAGTTTTCGAAGAAGTATTATACTTGAAGTCGCTACGCTCGTGGACGTTCAAGCCTAAACTGTGTGTCATGAAGCTCTAAAAATTTGAGCAAAATCATCAAGTTGTAAAGCTCCTCAAAATACGAGCATAAATTTCAAGTCGCTCTGCTCCTTAACGCAAGAGCATAAATTGCATGTTACTCATGTCCCGCAAGAGTATAAAATGTGTACAGACCAAATAAAAAAAAATACTGCAAGGTTAAAAACCTTGAGAAAGGCGGCCTAGGCAAAAGTTAGGACATTAAAAAAAACTCAATCATTTCGAACTACGGTATGACTTGATCCTCTTCATCAAGGTACATAGGCAACTTAGAGTTTCATTCTAAGTTCATTCGCATGAATTCAAAAGATACATTGTGCCCAATCGTCATTCGAGTGAAGTATGATGGAATGTAATCCATTCAATCAACACTTGAAAATCTAGCTGAAACACAATTCTTCTGTTGAACTTTGGATCCCATTTGATTTAAAAGAGGCATGACTCTATGGTAAATTGGTATCTTCAATAGGACGATTCTAAAGGTGTTTGATTCCAGATTTTGGATATGTCTTAAAATTTTGAAGTCTAGTTTCCAAGAAATCGAACGCTTCGTAATTTCGATGTTTATACACCAAGATACAATTTTTTTATGAGACTGTGCAAATCTAAAATTATCTGTGTGGTGCGATATAAATTTTGTTTTTGGGACGATTCCGAAGGTGTTCGATTTTGAATGTTGGATGTGTATTAGATTTTAAAGTTTAATTTCTGAGAAATCAAACGGTCCATATTTTTTACGTTCTCACATTGATATATATATATATATATA
>ML271297.1:501-12145 GCA_005239495.1 Nicotiana undulata
TAGTCCGTGAGATTGTGACACCCCGGTTTTGGGAAGTTTACGTTATCTTATGATTGTTATGTTTCTCTTTTTCGCATTCAAGTTTTATTATTTTTATTATCGATGTTGGAAAGATTATTGTTGGGAAAGGTACGTTATTGATGTACGGTGAAACTTGTTTCCCACTGTTATCCCAGTATATGATGGAAATTGGTTCAGGCTGGTGAATTGGCATTTCATTTCGTACTAAATGATTTTAATTGCTATTACAAGTTACACGTTGGCTGGCCTAGCGGGTTCAACGTTAGGCGCAGTCACAGCCTAAAGGGTGGGAATTTGGGTCGTGACAGGTCATGGGTTAATGTACATGTATAAATTCATGAAATGCATAAGAAATACGTTGATAAGATTTTATCGGAATGCCATAAAAATCAATATACCTTTTGCTAAACTTTATCAAATACGTATTTTTCTGAGACCCATTAACAGAAGATATCATAATAATTCACATAGGGAATCAAAAATATAGACAACCCTAGCATTTCTATGAATAGAGTCGTTTATGAAAATTGTGCGTTTTCTCGTTTCTTCTATATAACTTGGATCATGCCAAAAATAAAAGAAGGGATAGCCTTAACATACATGGAGTAGGAAAAATCCATATGATGTTCTTTGACAATGTTGCACCGTACTTCTTTAGAACCGCAAAATTTCTCTGTGGCTAAAACTTCTAAAAGTTCTCGCTGGAATTGTTGAAATTGTAGAAGTCACATTGTTAAGGTATAAATCTGATCTTTAAGTGATTTTGAGAATGAAAGGTTGAAGGAATTATTAGGATGGATAACGTTCCTTTCACTTCTTAATTGAAAGAATTTGATATACAAAGTCTTGGAAATGAAAATAATAGGGAAGCTTATGACACCTAAACAAGGAATGACTCTTAGTCATTTCCTTATGGTGTGGCTAGATGCCATGTGGGGATGGGGGGTGGGATATTAAATTTTTATCCACTTATTAGGTAACTAGGTAATGTCTCGTTACCCGGTAATTAATTAATTACCCGCATAATTAAGAATTATCTCAACTTACTTAAAATACTACTCGCTTTTAACATGCCTTATACACCTTACTATCATGTCCATGTGGTACCTTGTATGGTACTAGTCCATAAATATCGGGTATTTTAGCTCAGGCCATATTTTATCCCAAAATGCCAAATTTCGACGAAACTCATTTTCTTTGAATTACTTTTCCTCTCACCATCACGAATTTACTCATTATTTGTTTAAAATAAAATGATCCTTATAATCTCCAAATAATCTTTTTCCTTGGACTAATGGAAATTACCTTATGATAAATTCAACGTACAATACTACAAGGTGCAACATCGTCGTAATTGAACACTGTGAAGAGAAGTATCATCGTAATATAATACTGCGGGCGTAATATCGACGTAATATTGCGGAGAGTAACACGCATGCCATGTTGAATCCATAAAGTACTCGGGCTGTAGGCACAACTTTAACATGTAGGCCGAGCTGTTCTACGACCCTAAACACATTTAACTTGAGTTTTATTCATAAGAACAGATATTACCAGTGTGGAATTATAGGTTTGTAAGATCCCCTTTGCATCCTCGTCGTTGAAAGCAAGGTCCCTTCCAGTACATAATCCCGAGTCCACTTTTCCGTTGTGATCGACACCTTGGTACGCTTAAATACTCTGAGGAATATCTACCCATCCGACAATCATGTCAATTATGTGCTACCGCTCCTCTTTATCGTTCTATCTGTTTGAATCTCTGTTCTTGATATGGTTCTTATCCTGATCACTTAAGAATTCTCGAAGATGCCCCTCGTTGAACAATCGGGCTACCTCCTCCCTCAGTTGTCTGCAATCTTCTATTCTTTGACCATGGGTGCCATTATACTTGCACATTTGATTCGGATTTCTTTGGGCCAGATCAGTCTGCAGAGGTCGAGGCCATCTGGTTTCTTTGATGCGCTCGATGGATGATACAATAGTTTACGCATCAACGTTGAAGTTGTATTATGATAGTCATGGTGCTTCTATGGGCTCGAAATTCATCTCAAAACCACTATTAGTCTTGAGCCCTCGAGAGCTTTTTCCTTGATCATTTCTTCTGTCACCTCAAACGCGGTTTCGTCTAGACCGTTATTTCTATGATCTCCACCGTATGACTTATATCAATCTATTTTTATCGTGGTTCCCGGTTAATATCCCTTTTTACTTTGACTGATACCGATTATCACATCGGCCCAGGTGACAACTGGATATTCGATCAAGTCTATTTAAATTGTTGTGAGGCTACTGAAATTCGTATAACTAGCCCTTGAGGGAAGTCCTGAAAACCCTAATCATCGGCGACCATGAGTAGATTTATGTGCTCCATTAGGAATCGAGACACGAACTCTATGAGCATCTCATTGTCTTTTTGCTTTACCTTGAAGAGGTCTGACTTCCTAGTCTCGACCTTTATGGCTCCGGTGTGTACTTTGACTAAGGAATTTAGGAGCATGGCCAAAGAATCAATGGAGTTGGGTGGAAAATTATGGTACCGTATCATCGCCCCTTTTGATAAGGTCTCTCCGAATTTCTTCAGCAGTACAGATTCGATCTCACCATCCTCTAGATCATTCCCCTTAATTGGGAATGTGTAAGAAGTCACATGCTCGTTGGGGTCGGTAGCTCCATTATACCTGGGAATTTCTGGCATGCGGGATTTTTTCGGAATGGGTTTAGGAGCCATGTTCGGGGGAACGGGATTTTGCACGAACTTTTTGGGATCTAAACCCTTCAAAATCGGTGGTGCCCGCAGAAATTGATCAACTCCGGAGTTATATGTTTTCACTTTCTTGTCATTTGCTTTAATCTTCTTCTCCCCGATTCAATTCACTTTGTCAAATCCTCGAGCATTTTCATGATAGTGGGGTTGGACCCTAATTCATTCATGTTTGATCTTCCTAGCACTGGTTCGACAATGTGAACAACTTCCTGCATTGGCTCAGGCTCGACCCTACTCTCGGTGCATGATTCTAATTTTGGAGTTGTGATATTGCAGCTTGTTGAGCATGCAACATTTTGAATATTTTTCGAAGGTTGATTTTGCGTTTATTTCCACCTTGGCGTTCTGTGGCTGATCGAATGTCTCTACGGATGCTATTTTCGGGGTCGACACCAGATTTGCATTAATGGAAATATGGGAACTGACGTCGATGGGGTCTGCAACTGGTAGTCCCTCGAGGTCAACTGGGGCAGTTCGTTCCATGGGGAGTCCTTCCCATGTAAACCAAGTCCATTATCGATGTGTGTGGGTACTGCTTGACAGTTCGACAACTGATCCTGGAATAAGATACGCTTAAAAGAACAAGTGTAAAGCAGTGTGTGTTACGATAATTACTACCAAGCAATCACTATTATCCTTAGCGCCACAGTGGGCTGCGTAGCTTGTTAGGATGTATATGATTTTCTAGACTAGTGTCACCGTATTTTTTGCACTATAGGCATAGTTGAGGTGAGCAGGATCGATCATACCACTTTCCAGTTGAAAGGGACGACATATAGATGGTGGATGGATTATAAAGAGAGGAGGATGCAGCGCCACTTACTTGGGTTTATCCCGCTGATCTAATTTTGAGGGAGTTCGTTTCACAGTCATAGAGTTCGAACTGTTGCTCCAAGGGACTATGATTATGCCCAAGTATGCTATGAAGATTTCTGAGTTATCTCGTCATATACCTACTTTGGTTTCCACTATTAGAGAGAAAGTCAGCAGAGTTATCGAGGGACTCAATTATGGTCTCAGATTTGGGATGGCACAGGAGTTGGAGATTGATACTCCATTTCATCAGGTCGTGGAGATTTCTAAGAGGTTGGAGCGTATCTGTAGCCCGAAGAGGGAGGATAGGGAGGCCAGGAGACCTCGAAGTTATAGTGGATTTAGCAATTCCCATTCTTCAGCTATAGCTCATCTTGGCAAAGATTTTGTTAGTCGACCGGCTCTGTTCGGCTCTGTCTTCACTTCAGGTTACTCACAATGCTCCAGGTAGTCAGGGACCTCAAAGCACTCTTTTTGGAAATCCATCTTCTAGTGCACCTCCTACACGGGGTTCCTACAACAGTTATTCTAGTCGTCCGGGTTAGGCTCGGTACTAGCAGTCGTGCCGGCAAAAATGTTATTTCGAGTGTGGTGATACTAGGCATATGGTGAGAGATTATCCTAGGCTTCGTAGTGGTGGACTTCCATAGGATATTCAAGCTATGGGTTCTACCCTAGTTGCTACTACACCTGCACAACCAGCTAGAGGTGGAGGACAGGGATGTACAGGTCGTCCTAGAGGAGGAGACTATGCTCGTTGTTACGCTTTACCCAGTAGGACTGAGGCGGTTGCATTGGATGATGTCATCACATGTATTGTTCCAGTTTGTAATAGAGAAGCATCAGTTTAATTTGATCCGGGTTCCACTTACTCTTATATGTCATCCTATTTTGCTTCATATTTTGATAAGTCTTATGATTCTTTTAATACCCCTGTTTATGTGTCTACGCCTGTTGGGGATTCTATTGTCGTAGATCGTGTCTATTATTTGTGTTTGGTCACTATGGGGGATTATGAGACTAGGGTTAGCCTTCTGTCGCTAATTACTTGAGATGATTTTGGGCATGGATTGGTTGTCACCATATTATGTTGTTCTTAATTGTCATGCTAAGGCCGTGATGTTGGCTATGCCAGGGTTGCCGAGGTTGGAGTAGAGGGTTACATTGAGTAATGTTCGTATTAGGGATGTTAGTGCGAATACTTCTCCCATTGAGTCAGTTCCGCTAGTGATAGAGTTTTCAAATGTGTTTCTAGCAGACCTATCGAGCATGCCACCCAATAAGGATATTGATTTTGGTATTGACTTGGTGCCAGACACTCAGACTATTTCTATTCCACCATATCGCATGGCACCGGTGGAGTTGATGAAATTAAAGTAATAGTTTTAGGAGTTGCTTGATAAAGGTTTTATCAAACAGATTATTTCCCTTTGAGGCTCTCCAGTTGTGTTTGTGAAAAAGAAAGACTGCTCTATGAGGATGTGCATTGACTATGTAGTTGAATAAGGTTACAATCAAGAATAAGCACCCATTAACGCGTATTGATGATTTGTTTGATCAGTTATAGGGTGCTAAGGTATTCTCGAATATTGACTTGAGATTGGGGTACCATCAGTTGATAAAGGCTACAGATATTTTGAAGACATCTTTCAGGACCCTCTATGGACATTATGAGTTTTTGGTGATGTCTTTTGGGCTGACTAATGCCCCAGTAGCCTTTATGCACTTGATGAACATCGTGTTCTCACTATATCTTTATTATTTCTTCATTGTGTTCATTGATGACATATTGGTGTATTCTTGCAGCAAGGAGGATCATGAGCAACACTTGAGGAACATGTTTCATACTTTGAGGGAGAAATTATATGCTAAATTGTCCAAGTACGAGTTTTGGCTTGATTTATTGGCATTTTTGTTCCACGTGGTGTCAAGTGAGGGGATTAAGGTGGATCCAAAGAAGATTGAGGCAGTTCAGAGTTTTCCTAGACTGTCTACTGCTACTGAGATCCTGAGTTTCCTTGGTTGGCTAGGTATTATCGCCATTTTGTGGAAGGTTTTTAATCCATCACATCTTCTTTGAATAGATTCACTCAAAAGGGTGTCCCATTCACGTGTTCTGTTGAGTGTGGTGAGAGATTTCAAAATCACAAGACTGTTGTTGGACCAAGAAGCTGAATGGTTTTGAAGATTGACAAAGGAACTCAAAGTTGAACCAGTTCCATCACTGGAGACATAGAAACATGCAGAGTTAAGGGATCGTGAGGTGCACAAGTAGGAGATAAACGAAATATGTGATATAAAGACGATATCTCCTGATCGAAAAGATTGCAAATTGATAAGGAGATGGACTCCTTATTCAGTAAGAACAGAATCAAGATAAGGAAGGATTTAGGGAGTTGAGATCAACTAGAACTCTTCCACCAAGGAAGAGTAGCATCCTAATTCTAGTGAATTTCTTTGTCTACTAATCCTATATATTGTTAAGTGTTTTTATTGTACAAGTACGCACAAAAGCAGAAGCTGACCAAGAATTCAGAGTGAAATTACCAAAGCAATTTTGCAAGTAGCTCGTGTGAGAATTAAGTGTGCGACTCTGAAGCTACTTGAACCAGCTAGAAGAACCAATTCCATCTGTTGTCTTTTAGTCTAGTTTATTTGTAGTAGGTGATTACAACTTGTACCTTTTCATCTTTATCTAGAAGCAATTGTAATAGGTATGGAGTGTTCAAGTTATAGCTAACTTAAATTTTGTCGCAAATAGCTAGAGGCTAGTTTGCCACAAATGGATTAGAGGTAATCCTTAGGTTTACAAAAGAGTTTATTTTGTAAATGCTGTTTGGCTCATTGATTTAGTGAAGAGTTTGGGAAAATCCTACTGGGAAGTAGGTCGTGGTTTTTTCACCTTTTGAGCCAGGTGTTTTCCACGTAAAATTACTATGTTCTTTAATTTCTGTATTTATTATTCCGCAAACAATAGGAGTTGGAACACATAGAAGAACCTGGTCCTTCTATAACAAGTGCACGCAAATATTGGACACCACACAAATCATCCCCCCTATTGTGTGGTATTGACGTATAGAACATCAATTGGTATCAGAGCAGGTTATCCTTGAAGAGGCTAACAACTTAGGAAAATATCAAGATGAGTGCACCACCTGGGAATTGGGAAGGACAATCAACTGCTAGGCCACCACTCTTCGATGACCTATACTACTCCTGGTGGAAGAACAGGATGAAGGATCAATTAATTAGGGAAGACTATGAACTATGAGACATAGTCACAACCGGTCCTTTGGACACCATGAAGAAGACTGCTGAAGGAGTAGATGTGCCAAAGACAAGAGTTGACTGCACTGCTGAAGACTTAAGAAAATGGGAGAAGAATGCTAAGGCCAAGAAGTGGTTTGTGTGTGGTCTTGGTCCAGATGAGTACAGCAGAATTCAAAGATGTACTACTGCCAAGAAAATTTGGGATACTTTTCAAGTGGCTCATGAAGGAACTACTCAAGTAAAAAGATCCATAGGTACTCTACTATATTCTCAATATTAGAACTTCTCCATGAAGGAAGGAGAGACCACCCAAGAGATGTACACTAGATTCACTACTCTGACAAATGAACTAAAATCTCTTGGAAGGACGATTCTTGAAGAAGACAAGGTTGAGAAGATATTGACAAGGGTGCTTCCAATCTCTTGGGAAAGTAAGATTACTACAATTCAGGAATCCAAGAACATGGAAACCCTCAGATTGGATGAGCTAATTGAAAATCTCACTGCCTATTAACTTAGAAGGCATGCAATGAATGTTGATACCCAATTTTTCCTAAAATTATTTTAAAATGCATATATGTCTTCAAAATCATGCATTAGCATCAATTGGCATTTTTTCGTAATTTCTACATTTTTAAATTTTCCCTAGAATTTTATTTCATATAAGTAATTATAAAAATACATCACAAATGAATTTAGAACATTTTCTTGATTTGATATTGCTATTTATGGTCCTATTAAGTCCAAGTTATTTCATAAATAGCTAAATTGACACCTTTTGGTTATAACTGCAATGGCTTTGCAATTATATCCATACATACAATTTTTGCGTTATTTTACCAGAAATTAGTCTGTTGTACTTTTATAATACTAAATAATTATTTTTAAAACATTTCTATGCATGAAGATCATTTTTATAATTAGTAATTATTTTACAAATTATTTTTATTCAATTGTTTTGGGTATAAATAAGCAGCCCTTTTATTTTCAATTTTAGCCTAAATTAACCAACCCAATACCCTTTATAATTTCAGCCCAATGACCTTAGGCCCAATATTAGGCTGCCCGACCCAACTCCCTTAGCCAATCCTGACCGTTGATCATTTTTGATCAACGGTCAGGATACTTCCTACCATAATTAAACTAACCTATAGCCCCCTAAACCTAATCATTTCACCCCTTCCCCTCGCCGTCACCCTTCCCCTTTCTCTCTCAAACGCTCTCTAGAAAAACCCTAATTTCTCCGCCGTCACCGGCTTACACTGTCGTTCCATGGTGATTCTTCATCACCTCCGGCCTCTAATGGCCTCCTATATGCTATGGTATCCTCGTCTCCTAGATCCTTGAGGAGATTTCAAAGGACCTAGGAAGCTCTGTTTCACATCTTTGGGTTTCTTGCTTGTTTCAGGCTATTTGGCTCGACCTTAAGTAAGAATCTCCTCATTTTCGTTACAAATCCCTGGTTTTTCTAAGCCTATGTTCCCATCTCTGTTGTACTGCTAAAAACCCTAATTTTTATCTTTGATCTTCTCAGATCTGTACAGATTTGAGACGGATTGAACATATTTCACATGTTTCCTTGAAAGTTTTCTAGATTTGAGTGAACTCCTATTTTTCCTAAACTAGGGTTTACCCTAAGTCATGTTCTCAAAAGGTTTCTGATTTTTGAATGTTTAATCATTTGTTCTTAAGTGTTCTTGACTGATTTAGGCTAAGGCTGCCTAAGCCCTAGTCGATTTATGTGAAAATCCTAATTTTCTGATGCTTTCATTCGATTCTGAGTTTTTTCCATGTTACCTGTTGCATTGTTTCATTCTGTGTTTTGACTTACACGATTTTCCCTTAGTCTAATTCAGAGCTTGTGATTTTTACCCTAGTTCATCTCTATTAGGGTTTCTGATTTCATTTTTTCGGCTAATTCCTCTGTGTTTATGAAGTTTCATTTAGCCTATTGGTCTATTTGCGGAAGTTCATATTTGTCTCCCCATAAATCAGTATTACTTTTAAAATTTTGATTGACTGATTCGCTCTGTGCATAATTACTGATTATTTCCTTGTTTATGACCTTAATTTGTCTTCTTACTTTGTTTGGCTGCCTGTAGTATCTACTGATTCCTTGCACGATTATTTCCTTAATTAAACCCCAATTGTTAATTCTTTACTTAAGTCAGATTTGAGTTTATTTCCTTGAATATCTCCTGTCCTTACCGTTGGTTAATTACCCTTAATTAAAGGAAGACTACACTGATTTTGCGTGTAAATTGATTATGTGATTTCCTTAATTGCTGAATGATGATTTCCTTTACTTATTTGATTATGCTCCTAAACTACTATATAAACGCTCATCTATTTCACTTTTGAGACACAAACATTAGTTCAAAACACACACTTACACTCTAAAACTCTCTTTTCTTCTCTGTTATTTCTGATATTCACTGATCTAGCCGGCTATAAGCCAAGGCTAGATATTGAACTTCACATGCTTTAACTTCTGTGTTGTTTTCCATAACTTGTATGTTTCAGTTTAATTTCGAAACCTAAAACTCTATGTGTTTCTTTACTTTCCCAGTTCACTAGTTATGAATTCAATTCTTGTTCCTGTCTACTGCCTTGTTTAGCATGTCTAATCTTGTTTTGTTCAATATGTTATTAGAATGCATAAACTATAGTTATCTATAATTGCTGGCTGTCTAGAATGTTTATTTATGTTCCTGCCTATTTTTCTCAAACTGGTTATCTGTCTGATGTTTGTTCAACATGTCGATTTACCCCTTGTCTATTCTCATTCACTGATGAGATCATGTTAAGTTATCTAGTCTCTTAAGGCATTAAACTAACTCTAGCTGTGTGCTTGATCCTGTCCAGCGTTTATTTGCTTTCCAGATGGCTTCACTGTAATCCTTGCTCTATGTCTGAATTACCTACCATCATGACTAACCTATTAATTCTATAAAGCTCTTGAGTATTCTGTGCATTCTACTTTTATGTGCTTCCCTGAATCCTGTCATGTGTTCCTTTAATGTGCATTCTATGTGTCCCCAACCCCTTTATCACTGTGTGAAATTTGTTTGTTTAGTGTTTCTGAAACTGGGTGTTTTATGACCAATTGTTTGTTTGTCGATTTCAAAAGTGTACTCTTCTCAAACAGTTTTTCTACTAAACTAGTTTCCACTTCAAGAAAAACTTTTCATTCCTAGAGTCATCTCCATACTGTTTTTCACTCAAATCTTTCAAAACTATGTTAAGCACTCTCACTTTAATCTTAGGTCAATAGGTTTATCCCTTCCAGTGTGTGTACTGCCTTGGGATCCTCTAAGATTCCTTTGAACTCTGGCACACTGGGGCAAGCCCTATCACACTACACATAATCAATCACTCTTTTGATAGAAAAATCTAGGCGTGATCACTTCCCAGGATCCTTGAAGTCCTTAGGGAACTCTGACACACCTGGACATAAATTGGCTATGAGACTTCTGGGCATTTAAGACTACATTGAAGGCCTGATACTCCCAGGTTTTCTTTAGGCCTGCATCAGGCTCCGTATAGTCTAATATATATTTCGTTAATGTAATTTATGCAATCCTGGTATGTAACAATTCTTTTGTTAACAGATATTGGGGTAAATAGTGAAAATGAAGGGTAGCTATATGATCCTGTGGGGTAAAGCTGGGTAGAAATCATGCTTTAGGATTTACATTGTGCAAATCTGCTGTAAAAATCATGTTCTAGGCTTGTGTGACGCACTAGAAATCATGTTTAGGATTGCTATACTTATTTGCATTAAACCATGCAAAATCTGTGCATCAGATATCCCGTTTTAAGGCATTCATGTTTACTGCTTCAACATATTTCATGTTATAGATCACCATTCAACTTTTGTTTTTTGTAAAAGTTACTATCACTAAATAATCCTGCTACTAAATAATACTGCCTAACAAAATAGTCATCCCTATGTGCATTAGATATCCTGTTTTAGGACTTTATTTGAATCTGTTTTGAATCATGTCTATATCACCTAGTTAAATAACTGCCTCTGAAAAGGTTAACAAACAGCTTCACACATATGTATCATATTTCCAATATCAATCTGTATAAAATCACTTGTTATGATAGTTAGATCAGCATGCCTATAGGTTGAAATAGCCTCAAATTGGTTAAAGTAGCTCCTAGAATTGTGATTGCATATAGCCTCAGGCCTAGGAAAACCTTAGATAATTAATGTCCTTGTAAAAACTAAGAAACTCTGTTTTGATTATTTATAATACTGTTCGAGTTTAACTTGTTTCCAAAAATCAGTAGGCTAATTGATTAGGAACCTGTCGCTTAGTTTTGAAACAGTGTCGCATATTCTATGTTTTTGTCACGACCCGAAATCCCACTTCGGGCCATGACTGCGACTAACAGCGAACCCGCTAGACAAGCCAACGTTTGAACTAAATAAAACTCATTAACAACTAAAACGAACAAGACAACTAAGGCATCGATGGTCCGCAATGTGAAGGTTAACAAATAACCACAATATAACATAGCAATTTCGAAATAAAACCCATATACAAATCCCAGAACTGGTGTCACATACTCACGAACTGTCTAAGAGATTACTAAAACAAAGGTCTAAAAATAAGTACATAGGACTGTCTTTGAAATATAAAGTAAGATAGAGCTGAAAGGGAAGAGTAGAAGGTGACGCCAAGGCCCACGAACGTCTGCGGGTCTACCTCAATGTCTCCTGTATGAACTGATGAGATGCTCCGACCGTCAGTGATCACCGGGTCC
>ML271297.1:12574-33252 GCA_005239495.1 Nicotiana undulata
CCTCGTGCATAACCTCACAATCACTCGGCACGGAATGTCCCCTCGTGCGTATGTAATAATCAGTGATCAACACGGCATGTCCCCTCATGTGATAAGTAACAAACACTCGTCACAACATGTCCCCTCGTGCGACAAATAATAAAACAAAGCAACAATATAATGTGAAAGTCAACATTAAGAAGTCTCAAGTGCATGGAAATGCTCAATAAAATTCTATTGTCCCGGCAAGGAGAAATCATCAATTACAAACTAAACAAATGCCCGACAAGGGTCTCACCTATAACCAACCTCGCATCAGAAATACAATTTCCCAGTGTAAGCCTCAACTGAAACAAATAACTCAATAACTCCCCACATCATGAAACAACATCAAGGTATCACTATTAATTCACCAATTACTCATAGTGCGGGGAATATTAAGAACATCGTAAGTTTCATCACAATTGACTCACGGTCATGCTTAACCGCAACATATACGCACTCGTCACCACGCCTATACGTTGGACATGAGTTACACATAGCAAATAAGACTCTAAACCTAATCCCTCAAGCTGAGGTTAGGCCAAACACTTACCTCGGCTCCAAAAATGCAAGTCAAGCCTCAATCACAGCCTTCCCTCTCGAATCCAACTCCTAATCGGTAATATCTAGACATAATGGATTTATTAACATCAATAAGTACTCAATAAACCAATTCCCAAGCCTAATTATCAATTTCCTACTATTCTTCCAAGAATACTAAAATTCGACCCCGGGCCCACACGTTCAGATTTTCGAAAATTCATGAAGGAATCAATTACCCGGAGTCTAAAGATCAAAGTTATGTGATTTATACAAGAATTCATGGCCTAACATGGAAAGTCACAAAATCGTCAAGAACCCCAAAATTACTACCTAATTCTATGATTTTAGATGATTTAGTAGTGAATTTAACTAGGAATTAATGTTAAAACTAGAAGTTTATGGGGTTTAACTTACCTCTTACAGTGGGTGGTCGTGGGAGGTGCTGCCCAAACTTGGATGATCTCTAATGGAGGTTGATGGTGGATAAAATGAAGAAAACCCGAAATTTTGGACATTTAAGAGGGGCTGTCAACAGGGGTTTCCGCACCTGCGAAGTTGGGAGCCGCTCCAACGGTCCCGCTCCTACGGAGTTTGGATCGCCCCTGCGGAAGAGGTCGCACCTGCGAAGGCCTGGACTGCGTGTGCGGTCCCGCACCTGCGGCTGGGCAACCGCACCTGCGGTCACACCAACTACTGTGCACCAATAGTGATTTTTGCTGGTTTTTTGGCCTCGTGCGGGGTCCGGGAGGCACCTGGGCCCACCCGAGCCCCCGTCCAAATATACAAACAAGTCCCAAATCATTAAAAGGACTTGCTCGAGCCCACGGAACACTCAACACAACGCTAAAACTCAAAATCACCCTCCAAAGTCCCTGAATTAAAAACTTAAGAACTTTGAAATTTTAGAATTTTATAACGATGCGCCGAACCGACCCATACAACTCGGAACGACTTCAAATTTTGCAGACAAGTCATAAATAACGTAGCGGAACTATTCCTGGCCTCGGAATTGCATTCGGATCTCGGTACCATAAAATCACATTCCTAACTAAATTTCAAGTTTTATGAACATCCTTAAAACTTTACTAACTCTAAATCTCTCATTTTGATCCGAAACCCGTCAATCAAGTCCGTTTTACACCAAATTTCACAGATAGGAAAAATAACATATAATAAACCTGTTCCGGGCTCCGGAACCGTAATACGGGTCCGGTAACACGGCTTTCACATAATTACTCATTTTCAAAATCCTTTATTATTTCCAGAAAAGAATTTTCTTTAAAAATTCATTTCTTGGGCTTGGGACCTCGAAATTCGATTCCGGACATACGCCGAAGTCCCATATTTTCCTACGGACCCTCCCGGACCGTCACATCACGGGTCCGGGTCCGTTTACCAAAAACGTTGACCAAAGTCAACTTTATTCAATTATTCAATTCAAAAATCCCATTTTTATCGAATTTTCACATGGAATCTTCCCGACTACTTGCCCGGGCTGCGCACGCATATCGAGGTGAGATTAACGGAGGCTTTCAGCGCGTCGGAACAAAGATTTAGCTGGAAATACTTAGGATGACCTTTTGGGTCATCACAGTTTTGATGCTCACCTAGATAGCATGATCTAAGACTTCTTTGAAACAATCTGAATTTGTGTTTGAGACGTGCTGCTTATTTGTCTATATATGTCGAGGTAAAACATGAGCCCTTTAACTGCTCCCCCTCTTTGGTTGTCCTATGTGTTTTTTGTTGTCGCCTAGATTTTGCCCTTTTTAAGCACCTTAGGAAGGTCTAGAATTGCCTAAGTCTAGAGGTCCTAAACTCTTCCAGGACAACAAGGAAGAGACGGGTAACAACACTCTTAGAGTTCGTTAATAAAATTCGCCTAATAACCGCTTAGGGGTGGGACAATGGGTAGTAAAAGGATATGATGACCTGTGCGCTGATGCAACGTGTAGCCCCTCTCATTGAGGAGTGATTACTGGGCATTGCATGGATATGATCCTATAGGATAAACAACTTAGGACCTCCCTTATCCCTTTTACATATGTGTGCTTAGACTGCTTATTTGTTTAAAGGCCTTTATTTCTTTTACATATGTGTGCTTTGACTGCTTATTTTCTAATTGACTAATTTACAAAGTAAGTTTGGCTGGGACCCACCGTTGTGGACTTCGAGGGGTGCCTAACACCTTCCTCTCGAAGTAATTCAATCGCTTACCCAATCTCTAGTAATACAAATTAGTTTTATATAGCAATCTTCGAAATAAAACCATAAAATATATCCCAGAACTAGGGTCACATACTCGCGGACTGTCTATGAGATCACTAAATACAATGGTCTGAAAAATAAGTACATATGACTGTCTTGGAAACTATAAAAATAGACAGAACTAAAAGAGAAGGGTAGGAGGTGACGCCAAGGCCCACGAACGTCTACGGGTCTACCACTATGTCTCCTAAATGACTGGTGGAATGCTTCCTCCGTCGGTGCCCACCAGGTTCGGCTGCGTAGTCTGCACAACATAAAGAAGTGCATGTGTAGCATTAGTACAACCTACCCCATGTACTGAGTAAGTGTCGAGCCTAACCTCGGCAAAGTAGTGACGAGGCTAGGACCGACAACTATATACATACTTGTGCAATTCTATATAATAACAGGAAAATATCGACGGAAATAAATAGGTAAAAACAGATACGGGGAGAACATGCTGGAAAAAATAAGGGCAACAATTACTAGCACAGTAGGACAAGGTAATAACTGAAATGTAAAAGTAAAGCAGGAATCTAACGTCTCAGAACAGATAATGAACAACAAAAGGCACGTCATGTCCCCTCGTGCATAATCTCACAATCACTCGACACGGAATGTCCCTCGTGCAAATATAGTAAAGTCACTCGACACGGAATGTCCCCTCGTGTATATATAATAAACCACTCGGCACAGAATGTCCCCTCGTGAAATAAATAATATACGATCGGCACGGCAAGTCCCCTTGTGCGATAGATAATAACCACTCGGCACGGAATGTCCCCTCGTGCAATAAATAGTAAATAATCGGCACGACATGTCCCCTCGTCCGAAAGATAATAAACAATCGGCACGAAATGTCCCCTCGTGCAATAAATAATATAACAACAACAATATATGGGAAAACTAACAATAAGAAATCTCAAGTGTACAAAATTGCTCAATAAAATTCTATCGTCCCGGCAAGGGACTCAGCTATTACCAAACTCGCTCAGAAATATAATTTCAACAGTAAAAGTCTCAACTGAACAAATAATTCAATAACTTCCCACATCATGAAACAACATCAATATATCACTTCTAAATCACCAATTACTCATAGTACAGAGAATATTAGGAACACGGTATGATTCATCGCATTTGACCACGGGCATGCTTGACCACAACATATAGGTACTCGTCACCTCACCTATACGTTGGACATGAATTACACATAGCAAATAAGACTCTATACCTATTCCCTCAAGCTAAGGTTAGGCCAAACACTTACCTCTGCTCCAAAAATACAAGTCAAGCCTCAATCACAGCCTTGCCTCTCGAATCCAACTCCGAAACGACAATATCTATACATAATTGACTTAATATCATCAATAATTATTCAATAACTCAATCGCAATGCCTAATTACACATTGTCTATCATTCTTCCAAAAATACCAAAATCCGACCCCGAGCCCGCTTGGTCCAAACTCGAGGTTCGGCCCAAAATCCGATAACCCATTATCCCACGAGCCCGAATATACAATTAGTTTTAGAATCGGACCCCAAAACGAGGTTGAATTCCCAAAAATTCCATAAACCTAACTCTACCCAAAACCCCCTAATTTCTACCTTGTTTTCATGATTTTAGGCCTAGGTTCTAGTGATTAATGAAGAGGAATGGAAGGAATTGGTGTTAGGAACACTTACCTATGAAGCTATGGTGAAGGAGGTATTCAAATATCGCCTAAGGAGAGTGGGGAAGAAGGAGGGTTGAGAAAAGTGGTGAAAATCTTGTAATGTTTCTGTTTTTTGACAATTAAAAATCACCGGGCAAAAATACCCTTCGCGTTTGCGGGCCCCTGGCCGCGTTCGCGAAGGGTTGACTCTCCTGACCTATGCGTTCGCGAGTCAATGGCCGCGTTCGCATAGGTTTGACTCTACTGGCTTACGCGTTCGCGAGCCTAAGGCCGCGTTTGCGAAGAACGAACTACCCAGCCCCCCCCCCCCCAGCCTAACACTACGCGTTCGCACCCCTGGGGACGCGTTAGCGTAGAAGCACTGTCCAGTGCTCCGCGTTCGCGTCTCCCTCTACGCGTTCGCGTATAGTAAAATCCCAGGCCACAATAATTACCCTTCGCATTCGCGAGCCCTTGGCCGCGTTCGCGAAGGGTATTACACGAGACACTAGCAAATCATCAAAGACACTAGATTTTTCCACTTTGCACACCCTGATAGCTACCCGAAACTCACCCGAGCCCTCGGGATTCAAAACCAAAAATACATACAACTCCCAAATCATCCTACAGACTTATTCAAGTGCTAAAACCACTGAAATAACATCAAAATCAATGAATTAAACCTCCAAAACTCATAGAATTTTCTTAAAACTTCATAAGGCTCAATTATTCCAATTTTGATCCGAAACACGTCACATTGAGTCTGTTTTATACCAAATTGTACAGGTAAGTCATATAGCATATATTAAACTTGTTCCGGGCTCCGGAACCATAATACTGGCCCGGTAACACAGATTTCAAATCAAATTCCATTTTCAAAAGTCTTTATTATTTTTAGAAAATAATTTTCTTTAAAAATTCATTTCTCGGACTTGGGACCTCGGAATTCGATTCCGGGCGTACGTCTAAGTCCCATATTTTCTTACGAAATTCAATTTCGGTCATACGTCTAAATCTCATATTTTCTTACGGACCCTCTGGGACTGTCAAATAACGGGTCCGGGTCCGTTTACCAAAAATGTTGACCAGAGTCAACTGTATTCAATTATTTATTGCAAATTTAACTTATTATCAAATTTTCACATAACGGCTTCCCGGCTATGCGCCCGGGCTGCGCACACATATCGAGGTGAGATTAACGGACGCTTTTGGGGCCTCAGAACACAGTTATAGCTAAATTAACATAGGATGACCTTTTGGTTCATCACACCTGCACCCTTTCCCTTTCCCCTTTATGTGAAATTAACTATTTATTTTCTCAAGTATTTATTTTTCCAATACGAAACAGACATGTTCTTTGTTTTCTTCTGTAACCATTTTTAATTATAATTGTCGTATTTATTGCTTTCATAATGTGCAAATACGTGACATCATGTTATTTATTGCTGCATAAATCATGCTCAACATCATATTCCACTAGTGCCTAAACAAATCATATATCAACGCTTGATGAGTGGTTGCTCTCTTCCAATTTATATAACCCTTTAAATTCGAAAAGGCTTATTTGCGGTAAAATCAGTCGATCAGCAGTGCAGTTGACGGTTCCGTTACTTTCTCTCTCAAGTTTTCCTCTTGAGGGTACCGTTCTAGACCCTTATAGTAACCTTACTCTTATTATTGTGCATGCATCATGGACAAACCTAGTCGGGTTAATGTGTTGTCTGCACAATAACCCTTTAAGACAAGCCTTATCCAAAGTCCACCGGGTGTTTCATAATCCCAACGGACACAATCATGTTCTGTGCATTAATTTGGAGAACTAAATGCTAATATGCTAATCATAAGTTTATAAATAGTCGAATCTGGTAGGGAAAAGGGCCTAACCGTTTTTGTCTTGCAGAAAATGAGGCACGAGGTCCCCAGATTCAGTATGGTCAGCAATATTCCACCAATGCTACTAGACTGGTGGGAAGACTTTCCTTGAAGTGATAAGAAACACGTGAAGAACATTTGGGCAATTTACCTTCTTTATTAGACATCCAGCCGGACAATATGCTGATCGAAGCCACAACTCTGTTTTGGGATAGTGAGAGGGCTGTGTTCCGCTTTGGGAATATCAAAATGACACCGCTTTTGGAAGCAATTAGGGGACTAGCTGGACTGGCATTGGAAAGCCTTGGACTGTGGGTACTTGAGAACCGCATGGGTAAAGGGTTTCCAAAAATGATGGGGTTGAAGAAAAATGCTGAACTGGAATGCCTGAAACAATCCTACATACCTTTTAAATACTTGTACGAAAGATACGATCATAGCAAATTGTACCGTACCTACCATGACAAGTTCACTATCACATCTCTAGGTCACATCCACCGCAGAGTGTTCGTGTTTATTGTGTGCTTTTTGGGTTTGATAGTGTTCCCGATGAAAAGGGAAAGGATTCACACCAGAATAGCCATGGTCGCCAGGACTTTGATGGAAAAACATACACTATTGTCCCTATGGTCTTAACCTACATCTACCCGGCTTTGGAGCGTTGTCAAAAAAGGGTCAAGCATTTTGAGGGTTGTAACCTGTTGCTACAGATGTGGTTATTAGAACATCTTTAAAGAGGCCAATATCACCAAAAACTTCTGCGAAGGGCTTGGAATGGCCATATTGCTTTCCATTACTCAAAGCTGATGACCTACATTCCAGACAGATTTGCTCAGCCGGAGAGTGCCAAAGAGTGGTTGGAATTCTTTGACAATATGACCGAGGAACAAGTGCAATGGATGTTCGAATGGTTCCCGACAGACGAGTTTATCATCAACACATGTGGAACTACAAAATCATCATGGAGAAAAATACTATTGAGCTAGATAGGTACCATGCTGGATGTGCACCTCTCTACCCGGCGTGGTTGGAGCAGAACTTATATGGGGTAGTGAGGCCGGGAATCAGTCAAGGAAATAGAATCATAGATGAAGATGCTGAGGCTCAGGACAAGTACAACTGACTATGCAAAAGGGTCCACGATTTTGAGAATGAGCCCCGGGAAATACATGAGACCAATAGAAGGCTGATTGAGGAGTGGAAAGAGATGACTATCATTTCCAATAGAAAGCTGGAATATCTGCAGCGAGGTATAGTGGACCTGGAGGGCAAAGTCAAAAAGAGGATCAAGGATTTCCAAAATGCTGAAGGGAGGGAAAAAGGACAGTTGGCTAGAGCATACCTGCTGCTGGGACTGCGCGAGTTGGGAAATTTTTCTGATGGAGTCAAGAAGATCGAATCTGGGGAAGGTTCTTATGGGACCAAATAGGCTAGATTTACCTTTGCTTTCATAAATGTAATAAGGCCAAGTGCCATTAGTGACTTATTTTCTATTGTTATTTTAGCGTCGTTTTGGGATTCGTCTATTTTATATTAATGAAATGAGGCATTTATTGGCATCTAAGTTCTACAAACCAACTTGTCGCTAGGCCAACCTCGGGCACAACGAGGCTCCCAAATTAGGAGGCACATTTACATTCCTGCCATATGTGTTTAAGTACTGCAAATACTTTTATCATAATCCACACTGACTTGGCTACCTTTTGTTTTTTATTTTCTTTCTTTTTTATTGTTCCCCTCCCCAAAGGTTGGTTTGTGCATTCTGGCATCATCAGAATATCATACAAGATCCAGGGACCCTCTACCTTCTCCTCCTCCTCCTAGTCCACCTAAAGGCAAGGGAAAAGTGAAGATGGAAGAATTGAATAATATCATAAAGGAAAACATTACACCAGCTGAACATCCAGAGGCTTTTGACAGTCGGGGTACTCAGGTCCCGAATGATGTTGTTTTGCAACTCGAACAGAGAATACTGAAACTCCAGGGAGAACTTGAGCATGTCCTAAACATATCCAACTTGTCTTTCTCACTCAGTGTCCCAAACGTTAGCCATCCAAACACTCAAAACCCCACACAACCTCAAAATACACCCAACAAACACCCATAAGATCCTCCTGCACCTTACAATTACAGAAATCCACAACAAAATCAAACCATCCCACCACAATACCAGCAAAATACCCGCCACACTCCACGAAACACCACAACGGTCATTCCCGAACCCCAAAATTCCACCAATGACCATCACTATGCTCAAGCTCCAGGCCACCGGAACAACCCTATATACGTGGAGACCCTACCTAACTCCACTCAACCTATCTCTTATACACTGGAATCCAGTGAGAAGGACATGCTCATCAGGAACCTGGCCGAGGAACTCAATAAATTGACTAGCCAAGTTTAAGTCGTTGAAGGAGGTAAGGGGATCGAAGGTCTGAATTATGTAGACTTATGTATACAATCGTATGTGGAACATCCAGAGGGTTACAAACCTCCTAAGTTCGAGATGTTTGATGGTACATGTGATCCCAGGGTCCATCTGAGGACCTATTGCGACAAACGGGTCGGAGTCGGGAGACAAAAAGATCCGGATGAAACCCTTTAGGAGGAGTCTTACAGGGGATGCCTTGTCCTGGTACATCAGCTAGGATCCTAAAAAGTGGTCTAACTGGGTGAGTATGGAATTATATTTCATGGACCGATTCAGTTTCAACACATAGAACGCACCGGACGTCTTTTACATTCACAATCTCAAGAAGAAACCCACTGAAACCTTTCACGAGTATGCGTTGGAGGTCGGAAGCGGCCAAAGTCAGGGCGGGGTTGGACGAGGAGTATATGAACAAATTCTTCATCCGGGCACATGACCCGCAATATTATGAAAGACTGATGCTAATTAAAAATCACATGTTCTCCGATATCATCAAGATGGGTGAAAGGATTGAAGAGGGTATCAAAAGTGGGATGGTCAAACATTTTGAAGCACTGCAAGCCACCAACAAAGCACTGCAGTCTGGTGGTATATCTATGAAGAAGGACGTAGGAGTGATAATGGTTTCACAAGGACCCAAAACCCCATTCGTATATCGAACCTCTCCAAATGCATACCAAGCACCTCCACCTACATATCAGCCATCACCTCCACCTACATATCAACCATCACCTCCACCTACATACCAACCCACATCTCCCAGATATTCCCAACCAGCCACTTCCTATCACACATACAACTCCCAATCATCTCATTTTTAGTCATCTCCAACTCGCCAAAACTTCGCCAGACTTCGACCTAACTTTGACCGCAGGCCACACAAACAATATACTTCCATTGCCGAGCCCATTGACCAGCTGTATGAAAGGTTGAAAGCTACTGGTTACATCACTCACATCCCTGTTGTAGCCACAGAAAATCCATCCTAGTGGGTCAATCCAAACAAGACTTGTGCATACCATTCGGGCATCAAAGGACATACCATCAATGAATGTCATTCATTAAAGGACAAAATCCAGGCTTTGATCGACAATAAAATTATCCGGGCCAAGGAGGCTACTCCTTATGTTCGCAAAACCCCCATCCCATATCACAAGGGCGAAGTCATCAATGTAATATAAATGGATGAAGAATGGGATCCAGAAGGATCAATCGGCTAATCAAATAAGGTGATGATCCCAAGAAGCTTGTAGTTACACTCAATCCCATTATAGTATAGATACAACCGTTAGAGACGCCAACCCAACTAATTGGGGCAGACTTTTGAGGAGGACCCTCAAAATTCCATAGAAAAGGAGGTTGTAATGTCTTGGATCTTGTCATGGCCGTTGGTTCATCTAAATTTCTTAAAATATATTTTACTATGTCTTCGAAAACTCTGCATGCTTGCTTGAAAATAACCCTGTTTAGAAAATGCTACCCCCAAATGATTTGAACAGGATCTTCAGGCCAAGCAAGTCGAGTCAAGCAAGTCGACGGAGGCACGAACCGACCTCACCTTTACAGAACTCACGCTTTTTCTTTGGTTGCAGGAATGAAGAATATTCATGCCTTGAAGTCACAATCTTCGTAACAACTGCTATACTGAAATCTACTACTAGCTAGGAAAATTCTACTACTATCTGCCATTTATTCTATTTTCCTGCATAAGACTAATCTCTGCCTTCACCTGCATGGGACTAAGCCCTGTCCTGCATGTTGCATGAGGCTAAGCCCTGCCTCTATCTGCATAAGGCTAAACTCTGCTTTCATCTGCATGAGGTTAAGCTCTACCTCCACATCCTGCATGAGGCTAAACTCTTCCTCCATCTGCATAAGGCTAATCTCTGCCTTCACCTGCATGGGACTAAGACATGTCCCATATTTGCATGAGGCTAAGGCCTGCCTCTACATTTGCATAAGGCTAATCTCTGCCTTCATCTGCATGAGACTAAGACCTATCCCACATCTTGAATGAGACTAAGATCTGTCTCTATTTGCATGAGTCTAAGCCCTGCCTCTCCATTTTCATAAGTCTAAGCACTACCTTCCATCTGTATGGAACTAAGCCCTTTTCCGAATCTCGCATGAGACTAATGTTACACCAAATGTTTTCATACGTGAGAGTACGTCGCAAGTCAATTGATGTAAGCTTAGAAATAAGATTATATTTGGAATCATACAATGTACGTTAATCATGTTACCTTGTAGGTTACAAATATTTTAGATCATGAATCACGAGTACGAAGAGGGTTGGAAAGCTTAGAGGCTAAACCAATTGAAGAAAATAAGTTGCGTCAAAAGTCGACGAGTTTGGAATGTTATAACATGTACTTTAGGGTGAAACTATGGTTCATTACATTATAAGGAGGTTATGCTATGAGTTTTTTAATCGTATGATAGTCGTGTGCTATCTTTTGAAGTCAAGCAAGTTGTAGAACAAAAGTTAGCAAAGGTCTTCACAAGTTACATTCATAATGTGCTAAACATTAGGTCAAATGTAACTGAGCCTTTCTCCCAATATTAGTGGAATTATTGGATTTTCTACCAACCAAAATTGAATATATATGAGTCTAGCTTCCAACTCATTAAACCGTTTATCGATACGACATAGGAGTAGAGATATATTTGCAGTTTCGCGAGACTGCGCAGAGATCATAAGTGACAAGTAGGTGGGTTACTAAAGATTTTTGAGCAATAGATTTAGTGTGTTATATGAGGTCTTATTGGGACATATTATATACCATATTGAAGTTCTTTGAATTTATTTTCCAACGCTCTTAACCGTTCGTTCATACGACATCCGGATAAAAAGATATAAGCGTCGGAAGATGGGCTAATGCTAGGGTGCCAAGCTAGCACCTCTTTGACTTTTCCAAAATTGATATATACAAGTCTTAGGTCGGATTTATCTTCAATTTTCAGTATAACACGACCAGAGAACACCCATAAAAATATCCTTAATCTCTCTTCTAGGGTTTCAAAGAATATTATCATCCCGGGCATGAATTCGAGAATCGATAACATCTAAACGATCCCTACGACGTAAGTGTCATTATACTGCCTCTCTTTTTTCTTTGTAGTTAGAGTTTTGGAATTTACTTCATAGTTAAGAAACATTTAATATATGTATTTAAGTGTTTAAATATCAAGGAACGTTGATAAATGCGTTTCCTAATAGTTAGAACTCACGGGACGGTGATCGGAAGCCGTGAGTTCGAGTTATTTGACTTGTAGCGGACTATTTTGTGGACTCTTTTGTGTTACTGTTGGGATGCGTATTTTACTACTTTTTTTGTGGAGTTTTGTAGGAGTAAGGGTGTGTAAAACACCATATAGATGTAGGGTGATGGTCTGGTCGTTCTTCGTAACATTTCCGGGTCGTTTGACACTACTACGATGGTCGTTTTGTGTATGAAGAGACTGCGGTGTGTTGGGCTGTTTTGAAGTAATTTGTGGTGTATTTAAGGCTGGAAATAATGTATATGTGTTTTTGTTGTTTTGTTCTTGTGTTGTTGGTGTTATCTTGAATTTGGAGGAAGTAAGGATAATAAGGGAGATGCTGCCCGTTTTTATACAAAATAAGCTTGTCGTTCGTTGAGCGATAGTTGTACCTTTCGTAACTTAATGACATTATTATTATCGTTGTTGTAGATTAAGGTGTGAAGAGAAGAGTTCAACTTGGTGAGTGGAAAGATTGTGATAAGGTATGTTAAGGCACGTCCTTCATTCTTTTGGCATGTTCTAAAGTGAAACGAACGTAAGCGATACGCTATTTCATAATGAATCCACTCCTAGAAACTAAGATTGCCCATGTTGTTCTTTTCTTAAAAAGTTATTCTAAGAAAGTATGTATGATCCTTGAGTCCTAGTGAAGTTCATATTGATGGTATGATGTCCATAATGTTAATCGAAGGTGCAACTACCTTACGTCACTCCGAAAGGTTTAGAGAATGATTCCATGAGTCCAACATGCATTATATATAGTACCTATTTTAATCTACCGAGCCGCGCTATAGTTGGCCGGGTACGGAACCTATTGTGCAACCATTGATCAGTTGGGTTTACTGAGCTCCACGTGGCCGGGTATGATTCTACCGAGCCTTATGATGGCCGGGTAAGTTTTTACCGAGTCCTCTTCGAGGCCGGGTATGATATGATGATGATGACGCCTACAGAGGCGGATGTTTTTAAAAGATTATGTATATATATGTATCACGCATTTCATGTCATTATCTCTCAGAGGCACTCAGATGCTACAGGTTGTATCTCCTACATCTCTGTTTACTTTACTGTTCTTTGTTATGATATTCTGCCTTACATGCTCACTACTTTATTCGTACTGACGTCCCTTTTGCTTGGGGACGATGCGTTTCATGCCCACAGGCCCCGATAGACAGGTTGGCAGTCCTCCTAGTAGTCTATCAGCTCAGCGGAAGGTTTGTTGCACTCCACTTGCTCCGTAGTTGCCTATTTGGTCAGTATGAGTGGGACATGCATTGACAAGTATGGCGGGGGCTTGTCCCAACCTTTTTTGATGTTTATGTACTCTTAGAGGCTTGTAGACAAATGTCAGGTATATGGATACTTGTATGGCCTTGTCGGCCTATGTTTTGAGTTTACAAATGGTTATGTCAGCCTTATAGGCGCGTATGTCACATGTATAAGTTTCTATATCATGTTAGGTCGTCCTATGTCTAGCATTCCCTTATGTTTTATTTCGATTATGTCATGATGACCAATTTGGCACATTTACCCATGATAGTACGATGAGAAGGATATGTTATGTTGGTACTCGGTAGAGTAAAGTACCATGTGCCCGTCCCAACCCTCTGGTTTAGGTCGTGACAACTAAGCTCTGTCTACATACCTGCATGAGGCTAAGCTCTACTTCCAATTTACATTCTGTCGCCGAGACTAAGCGTTGTTTCTCCGGTACTCTCTATTTTCTCTCCTATCAGGCTAAGCTCTACCCTCCATTCTAACAAGACTAAGTGTTGTCTTGTTGACATCACATTATTGCATCTCATAGGATGAAATATCCCCAATATTTCCAAAGGCGTCATAGTCTAAAGGCATCCTCTTCATAGCCGGAAGACACCATGTCATGGGCGGAGGATCTCTCAAATTTGCATATCATTATTCAAAGGCGTCATGGTTCTAAGGCACCATCTTCATGGACCGAGAACATCATTTCATGGCCTGGGAATCTCTCACCGAACAATTCATGGACCAGGACGTCATGGTCTAAGGACGTCATCCTCAACCGTCCGAAAACAACTTTCATGGTCCGAAGGGAACCTACATCATGTTTAAATTTCCGCACAAATATATGCTTGTAGTATCTTTATGTGCAGGTGGCCCGGTAATCAACCCCAATCCCGCTCTGATTCCTTCAATTATCTCAAACCTGACCTCTTACCATAACTATATTTTCACCTATTCCAAAACCTTGTGTCTGTTCTTGTGATTACTTCATCGGTATACTCCGCCGATGAATCCAGAACTACACACGACCTGATTCATGTAAAACCAGGAATATGTAAGCAGCTCAAAAACTAGAGTGCGGCCTAAATCTCTCAAACCCTCTCGTTAGGTAAAAATTGGCCATCACATATTTACCCAACAACTCTTCCATCCTTCCCGGGTAAAGAGAGGCAGCTGTTGATACCCAATTTTTCCTAAAATTATTTTAAAATGCATATATGTCTTCAAAATCATGCATTAGGATCAATTGACATTTTTTCGTTATTTCAACATTTTTAAATTAATTTGTCCTAGCATTTTATTTCAGATAAATAATTATAAAACTGCATCACAAATGAATTTAGAACTGTTTCTTGATTTAATATTACTATATATGGTCCTATTAAGTCCAAATTATTTCATAAATAGCCAAATTGGTACCTTTTGGTTATAATTACAATGGCTTTGCAATTATAGTCCATACATACAATGTTTGCGTTATTTTATCAGAAATTAGTCCGTTGTACTTTTAAATTACTAAATAATTATTTTTAAAATATTTCTATGCATGAAAATTATTTTTATAATTAGTAATTATTTTACAAGTTATTTTTATTCAATGGTTTTGGGTATTAAATAAGTAGCCCTTTTATTTTCAATTCTAGCCTAAATTAACCAGCCCAATACCCCTTATAATTTCAGCCTAAAGACCTAGGCCCAATACTAGTCTGCCCGACCCAACTCCCTTAGCCAATCCTGGCCGTTGATCATTTTTGATCAATGGTCAGGATACTTTCTACCATAATTAAACTAAAATACACCCCCCTAACCGTAATTATTTCACCCCTTCCCCCCGCCGTCACCCTTCCCCTTTCTCTCTCAAACGCTCTCTAGCAAAACTCTAATTTCCCCGCCGTCACCGGCTTACACTACCGTTTCATGGTGATTCTTCATCACCTCCATCCTCTAATGGCCTCTTATGTGCTATGGTATCTTCGTCTCCTAGATCCTTGAGGATATTTCAAGGGACCTAGGCAAGTCTATTTTGCACCTTTGGGTTTCTTGCATGTTTCAGGCTATTTAGCTCGACCTTGAGTAAGAATCTCCTTATTTTCGTTACAATTCCCTGGTTTTTCTTAGCCTATGTTCTCATCTCTGATGTACTTCTAAAAACCCTAATTTTTATCTTTGATCTTCTCAGATCTGTACATATCTGAGACGGATTGAACATATTTCACATGTTTCCTTGAAAGTTTTGTGGTTTTTAACTGATCTCCCGTTTTTCCTAAACTAGGGTTTACCCTAAGTCATGTTCTCAAAAGGTTTCTGATTTTTGAATAAAATGTTTTATCGTTTGTTCTTAAGTGTTCTTGACTAATTTAGGCTAAGGCTGCCTAAGCCCTAGTCGATTAATGTGAAAACCCTAATTTTCTGATGCTTTGATTAGATTCGGAGTTTTTTCCATGTTACCCGTTGCATTGTTTCATTCTGTGTTTTGACTTACACGATTTTCCCTTAGTCTAATTCAGTGCCTTATAATTTTTACCCTAGTTCATCTCTATTAGGGTTTCTGAGTTCATTTTTTCTGCTAATTCCTATGTGTTTATGAAGTTTCATTTAGCCTATTTGTCTATTTGCGTAAGTTGATATTTTCCTCCCCATAAATCCGTATTACTTTTAAAATTTTGATTGATTGATTCGCTCAGTGCATAATTCCTGATTATTTCCTTGTTTATGACCTTAATTGGTTTTCTTACCTTGTTTGACCTCATATAGTATCTACTGATTCATTGCATAATTATTTCCTTAATTAAACCCCAATTGTTCACTCTTTACTTAAGTCTGATTTGAATTTCTTTCCTTAAATATCTCTTGTTCTTACCGTTGGTTAATTACCCTTAATTAAAGGAAGACTACACTAATTTTGCATTAAATTGATTATGTGATTTCCTTAATTGTTGAATGATGATTTCCTTTACCTTATTTGGTTCTGCTCCTAAACTACTATATATACTCTCCTCTATTTCACTTATGATAAACGAACATTAGTTCAAAATACACACTTACACTCTAAAACTCTCTTTTCTTTTCTACTACTTGTGATATTCACTGATCTGGCCGGCTATAAGGCAAGGCTAGATATTGAACTGCACCTGCTTTACCATCTGTACTCTCTTCCATAACTGGTATGTTTCAATTTTATTTGAAACCTAAAACTCTATGTGTTTCTTTACTGTCCCAGTTCACTAGTTATGAATTCAATTCATGTTCCTGTCTACTGCCTTGTTTAGCATGCAGAAACTATAGTTATCTATAATTGCTGGATGTCTAGCATATTTATTTAAGTTCCTGCCTATTCTTCTCAAACTGGTTGTCTGTCTGATGTTTGTTTAGCATGTCTATTTACCCCTTGTCTATTCTCATTCACTGATGAGAACATGTAAATTTATCTAGTCTCTTAAGGCACTACACTAACTCTAGTTGTGTTCTTGATCATGTCCAGTGTTTATTTTCTTTCAAGATGGCTTTAATGTAATCCTTTCTCTATGTCTCAATTACCTACCATCATGACTAACCTATTAATTCTACAAAGCTCTTGAGTATTATGTGCATTCTACTGTTTATGTGCTTCCCTGAATCCTGTCACGTGTTCCCTTGATGTGCATTCTATGTGTTCCTAATCCTTTATCCATGTGTGAAATTTGTTTGTTGAGTGTTTCTGAATCTGGGTGTTCTATGACCAATTGTTTGTTTGCTAATTTCAAAAGTGTACTCTTCTCAAACTGTTTATCTACTAAACTAGTTTCAACTTCAAGAAATTTTTCATTCCTAGAGTCATGTCCATACTGTTTTGTTTACTCAAATCTTTCAAAACTATGTCAAGCACTCTCATTTTAATCTTAGGTCAATAGGTTCTGCCCCTCCAGTGTGTGTACTGCCTTGGGATTCTCTGAGATTCCTTTGAACTCTAGCACACTAGGGATGGCCCTCCCACACTGCACATAATTAGTCCCTATTTTGAGAAAAGTCTGGGTGTGAGCACTGCCCGGGATCCTTGATGTCCTTAGGGAACTCTGACATACTTGGACATAAATTGGCTATGAGATTTCTAGGCATTTGAGACTACATTGAAGGCCTGGTACTCCCAGGTTTGCTTTGGGCCTGCATCAGGCTCCCTATAGTCTAATTTACATTTCTTTTATGTAATTTATGCAATCCTGGTCTGTAATAATTCTTTTGTAAACATATATTGGGGTATATAGTGAAAAGGGAGGGTAGCTATATGATCTTGTGGGGTAAAGCTGGGTAGAAATCATGCTTTAGGATTTACATTGTGCAAATCTGCTATATAAATCATGTTCTAGGCTTGTGTGACGCACTAAAAATCATGTTTAGGATTTCTTGTACTTATTTGCATTAAACCATGCCAAATCTGTGCGTTGGATATCCCGTTTTAAGGCACTCATGTTTACTGCTTCAGCATATTACATATAATAGATCATCGTTCAAGTTCTGATTTTTGTACAAGTTACTATCACTTAAAAAGCATGCTACTAAATAATACTGCCTATCAAAATAGTCATCCTTATGTGCATGAGATATCGTGTTTTAGGACTCTGTTTGCATCTGTTTTGAATTATGTCTATATCTCCTAGATAAATAACTGCCTATGAAAAGGTTAACAAACAGCCTCACGCATAGGTATCATGTTTCCAATATCAATCTGTATAAAATCACTTGTTATGATAGCCATCACTTAGATCAGCACGCCTAGGTAAGCCTTAGGTAATTAATGTCATCGTAAAAGCTAAGAAACTGTGTTCTGATTATTTATAATACTGCTCGAGTTTAACGAGTTTCGAAAAATCAGTAGGCAAACTTATTAGGACCCTGTCGCTTAGTTTTAAAACAGCGTCGCATATTCTGTGTTTTGATGCTTACCTAGATAGCCTGTTATACGACTTCTCTGAAACCACTTGAATCTGTGTTTGAGACGTGCTGCTTATTTGTCTATATATGTGGAGGTAAAACATGAGCCCTTTAACTTCTCCCCCTCTTTGATTTTCCTATGTGTTATTTGTTGTCGCCTAGATTTTGCCCCTTTTAAGCACCTTTGGAAGGTCTAAAACTGCCTAAGTCTAAAGGTCCTATACTCCTCCAATACCAGAAGGAAGGGACGGGTAACATCACGCTTAGAGTTCGTTAAAAAAATTCGCTTAATAACCGCTAAGGGGTGGGACAATGGGTAATAAAAGGATATGATGACATGTGCGCTAATACAACGTGTAGCCCCTCTCATTGATGAGTGATTATCGGGCATTGCATGGATATGATCCTATAGGATAAACAACTTAGGACCTCCCTTATCCCTTTTACATATGTGTGTTCTTAGACTGCTTATTTGTTAAAAAGCCTTTATTTCTTTTATATATGTGTGCTTTGACTGCTTATTTGCTAATTGATTAATACACAAAGTAAGTTTGGTCGGGACCCACCGTTGTGGATCTTGAGGGGTGCCTAACACCTTCCCCTCGAAGTAATTTCAGGCCCTTACTCAATCTCTGGTAATACAAGTTGGTTTTATAAATGACCCATAACAGGTGCCCTAATGCACCTTAATTCGTTAGGTGGCGACTCTTCAACTTCTTGTACCCCTTTCCCAAAAGGAAACGAGTTGTCCCAATAATGTCAAAAACCCTGACTATCAGCAAGGAGAGAAAAAGGGGGGTGCGACAATGAAGATTGATGCACCCAAGAATGAAAGAAGTTTGGCACTGAGAATCACTAAGGGAGCAGAACTGGAGGAAGATACTATGACCACCAAGGATGTGATGACCCAAAAAGGGGACTGTGTTCCGAGGCCCGAAAGCCTCCATTAATCTCACCTCGATGTGCGTGCGCAGCCCGGGCGCGTAGCCGGGAAGCCTTTATGTGAAAAACTTGATTAAGAGTTAAATTTGTGATAATTAATTGAATAAAGTTGGCTTTGGTCAACATTTTCGGTAAACAGACCCGAATCCGTGATCCGACGGTTCCGGAAGGTCCGTAGGAAAATATGGGACTTGGGTGTATGCCCGGAATCAAATTTCGAGGACCCAAGTCTAAGAAATAAATTTTTAAAGAAAATTGTTTTATGAAAATATTAAAGGCTTATGAAAAATGAACCTCGATGTGAAACATGTACTGCCGGGCTCGTATTATGATTTTGGAGCCTGGAACATGTTCAATATGTGTTATATAAGTTATCTGTGAAATTTGGTGTAAAACGGACTTGATTTGATTGGTTTCGAATAAAATGAGGAAAACTTTGAGTTAATGAAGTTTTGAGAAATCTCATAGAATTTGAAATTTGGTTTGGAATGTGATTTTATGTTCCCGAGGTCCGATTGAAATTCCGAGACCGGGAATAGTTCCGTTGTGTCATTTATAACTTGTCTGCAAATTTTGAAGTCATTCCGAGTAGTTTAGGCCGGTTCGGCGCGTTGAAGTGAATTCTAGAATTTCAAAGTTCTTAAGTTTGATTAATTTGGTTTTGGGGTTTGATTTTCGAGTTCCGTTGTTGTTTTTCATGTTCCGAGAGTTCGAGCGAGTCCGTATCACGAATACAGACTTGTCGGTGCTTTTGGATGGGGTCCCGAGGGGTTCTGGTGTGTTTTTGACCCCCGGGAGCTAAGTTAGAAAAACCAGAAAATCTGCTGTCTGGTTTCCTTCTCTGCGATTGCAGAAGGTGGGTTGCGATCGCGGAGAAGGATTTTGCTGGGCTATCGATTGCTCTATGCGATCGCAGCTTCCCCTTGCGATCGCAGAGGTCTGGGTTCCACACCTTCGCGATCGCAGCCCGTTTCTTGCGATCGCATTGAGTAGCATCTGGGCCAGGTGAGTTTGTCCTATGCGATCGCAGGACCACTGCCGCGATCGCAGGACCTCTAACGCGATCGTAGAGGTCCGGCCAGTTGGCCTTCGCGATCGCAGGCCCGGTGTCGCGATCGCAAGAAAAGGTTTTCCTGGGCAGTACTTAAATGTACAATTACGGGATTCTTCTTCATTATTCAATACCCAACCTCCATTAGAGCTCCTCCAAGCTAGGGAAAGGACTGCCCAAGTTCAAACTCATCAAGGTAAGTGATTCCTAGTCCGTTTTTCATGACTTTTAACATCAAATTCAAATAAAATCCTCTTCCAATTATCTTAAAATTCATAGGAATTGAAAGAAAAATTTGGGGTTTTGGGAAAATAGTGAAACTTCATTTTTAGCCAATAATTCCTAAATAAATTATGTAATTACGATCCTTAGGCTTCGGGTAGTTCATTCCTTCGAAAATTTCCGGAATTTGGCCATGAGAGGCCGGGGTTGGAAATTGAGAATTCTTCAAGAATAGCGATTTTATTGAATAACTAAGAT